>JACJUY010001794.1:48659-76273 GCA_014220935.1 Platorchestia sp. MABIK
CTGCTATTGTCTGCTATATTGCGTTGCATTGTCTGTTATTGTCTGCTATATTGCGTTGCATTGTCTGCTATTGTCTGCTATATTGCGTTGCATTGTCTGCTATTGTCTGCTTTATTGCGTTGCATTGTCTGCTATTGTCTGCTATATTGCGTTGCATTGTCTGCTATTGTCTGCTATATTGCGTTGCATTGTCTGCTATTGTCTGCTATATTGCGTTGCATCACAGCAGAAACTCTTCCATTGCCTTCTATTCCTCTGACACTTGTAGGTTGTTTTAAAATTTAGTTTCATTTGAAACTTGAATATTTAATTGCACCAGTACAAAAATTCACAGCCGAAGGCTCATACATACGATTCTAACAAATTGCGAACAAGAGCAAGAATGACAGCACGAGTCCTTCATACACTCACACACACACATACACTCACACACACACACACACACACACAACTACTGTGTTCAATCATTGCAATGGAGCCTGAAAAAAACGGACATCCCTTCAAATCAGGGGTGAGAATCACTCATTTTACCCTGAAAAAAGTGCATCTGGAGCGAACTGAAGCAATTATCCGCACGTTTACGATCAGTGGCTAGCACTCGGGACGGTATCGTCGATGGCTTCTTCAACAGACCGCGGCGTTACAAAGGATCATTTCCTGAGCTGCCTAATTATTTCCGATGAGCTGCACTGCCTTGCCTGACCGCGGCGTTACAAGGGATCATTTCCTGAGCTGCCTAATTATTTCCGATGAGCTGCACTGCCTTGCCTGTTTTCGGGACTTAGGGAGGTGCCTTCAGGACTTAAAAAGTTGCCTTTAGAGGGTCAGGAGGGTCCTATAGAACTTAAGGAGGTGCCTTTATGACTTGAAGAGTAACTTTAAGGAACAGCTTTCGAGACTCGCAGAGTTGCCTTCATGACTTGATGAGTTGCTTTGAGCACTTTCGGAGTCTGTGTAGCGCGGGCGGTAAAGATCAGACTCTGAACTAGAAAATTCCTGGTTCGATCCCAGTTCGATACCCTCCGCATTTTCACCAGACCAGGCCTCTCTGATTATAAAAGTAATCGGAGACGACGGGTAGAAGTAGCAAGTGGGGGACTCCTCCATTCCCTGAGCTCTCTCTCCACTCACCCACTTCCGCTCATAAAATTAAGGAGCTGAAAAACCATTTGTACAATCCGATGGTAATGACGAAGATATTGGTAATTGCCTCTATGAAAAAAGATATTAAAAAGTTGGCCAGAGGATTGCAGGAGTTTACCTTCAGGCCTGGAAGGTATCTTCAGGACTTACAGAGGTACCTTCGGGAGTGTAGGAGTTTTTTCATCAAGGCGTGCGGAGCTGCCAACTGGACTTTAAAGGTTTCCTTTAAGGATATTCTGT
Source organism: Platorchestia sp. MABIK (assembly GCA_014220935.1). Classification (NCBI taxonomy): domain Eukaryota; kingdom Metazoa; phylum Arthropoda; class Malacostraca; order Amphipoda; family Talitridae; genus Platorchestia; species Platorchestia sp. MABIK. The sequence continues at coordinate 50,043 of JACJUY010001794.1, forward strand.
TGTGCCTTGAAGAGTTGCCTAGAGGAGTTTCGGGGTGAATTTACGACTAGAAGAGAGTTACCGTAGAGACTAGGCTAGAGCTGAGGTATAACCTTGAGGAGACTTGAAGAACTAGCAGCTAGGCAGCAAAACGAGAAGAATTACGGCGAATCATCCATGCGGGAAAATTTTACTAGTTATACGATCAGCAGATTAGACATTCTACAGCCGTGAAAAGGCTAAATTGATCATTTATAATAATGAATAAAGTATTTTGAATTCATTGTCATTTTTTTAATAGTTTGCTCTACCTGACAGGAAGCCCTACGGTGAGGGGCTCTGTCTAACAGCAGGCACAATACGGTGAGGAGCTCTGTCTAACAACAGGCACAATACGGTGAGGAGCTCTGTCTAACAACAGGCACAATACGGTGAGGAGCTCTGTCTAACAACAGGCACAATACGGTGAGGAGCTCTGTCTAACAGCAGGCACAATACGGTGAGGAGCTCTGTCTAACAACAGGCACAATACGGCTAAAAGCACCGTGTGGCAAGGAATGCCTCCGCCGTATTTCTGAGCAGTGTTTAATTGCAAGTCGTCTACGCCGGCGCCATTTGGACCAAATCCAGAGAGCGACAACGGCTGGCTCTCGGCCAGTCAAATGCAGGCTGGCTAGGCCTATGTTTGGCTTAAATTAAATACGTACGCATGTACGCACGCTTTCAGTTCAGGTTTGTTTGGTTTGGTGCCGGAATTGTGGATTTCTGTTTATCAAAACCGTCAAGCTTCAAATAAATTTCTATTGGTTAGCTAAATGGAAAATTAAAGTAATTTAAAAATTTATGAAAACAAAATTACACTACATAAATATGATATCACATGCTATCAGAAATCACATCACGAGATTACTGAACGAAATAATAATTTTTAACAGCGATATGTTCATGGCAGCAGAGATGAAGCGAAATGGACGATCGAGCAGGAGCTTCCATCCATATAAGGATTATTTCAGCGTTATTATTTATCATTATTGTATTATTTCAGAGCAAAAATGCCTTGTATTTCCGTTGACGAAAGCTCAAGTTTGTGAATGTTCAAAGCTTTTATTATTTGAATGTAATATTTTTTCACTTCATTGCATCAAATTTTTCTATTTCAATGAAGGCCTACATTCGACGGCTGGGAACTATGTTCAGTGCAAAAGATAATTAACCATAGAACTCTTAAATTTGTGAGAAGATCATCTTTGTTCCAGGGTCACACCATTCATGCCTGTGTCGCATTTATTCAAATACTTTTAAAGTCTTTCAACACGCTTGAACTGATATATCAGCCAGGCTCTGTCTAGCCCACTGACTCTGGAACAGAAAAAGTTATTTCCGATTAAATGATCGCTAATTTCACATATTTTGATAATATATTTGAACCATGTTATTTCCGAATCGGTTGGTGTCCCAGAAGTTTTGGCGAGATGCTCAAAGACTTTTTCACCTGTTTTGTATTCTTATGCTTGTGCTTTTCATACAAAAAACTGATGTGACGCCCATTGTGGCAGGATTATTTTCACTGCTTAAAAATCGAATTGAAAAGTTTCTAATCGCTTATGTCAATCAGAGTATAAGGAAAATTGTTAATAGCTATCAACAGTTTAAGTTTAAGAATTTCTGAACGAACAGTGACCCTGCATTTCTTATACGTTCCATTTAATAAAGCACGAATAACACTCTCGATATACACTTACGAATCATCACAATCATTTCTTATAACTGATCCAGCATGAGAAAGCGTAACGTACCCGTAAATTTTTAAAGCATCCCGTCAAGCTTCAGGTAAAACATCCAGAAATGGAAATTCCCCATGCACGCCCAGCTCAGGCATGAAACTCAACACCGAGCTTTCTGTCCTCCAATTCCTTGACATTTTCCAATTGCACTAAACTCTCTATTGCTACGAAAATATTGTTCACTTATTTGCCGAACAACATCCGATGTTATCCATAGTATTTTTCGTTTATATCTTATCTGTTTTATCTATTGTCTACAAATTTACAGTAAAATATCTGTCGGATATGCCGCATTTATTGGATCTCTCGTCTACGTATATGCAATATGATATCTGTCATATAAATCGCATTTGTGGTACATATCGTCTACGCATCTGCAGTACAAAATCTGCCGTATATATCGTATTTATAGTACATATCGTTTACGTATCTACCGAACAATATCTGTCATATACATTGCATTTATCGTATCTATCGTCTACGTATCTACCTTACAATATCTGCCGTATATAACGTATTTGTCGTATCTAGCGCCTACGTATCTATCGTACAATATCTGCAGTATACTGTATTTCTGCAAGCACAGTGCTAAGGGCCAAATTTTTCACATAGGAGACGTAAAAGTTGGCCAACGTAGGCCCTAAAGGGGAACCCATAGCCACAACACCTACCTGGAGGAACGGGAGACCAGCAATGCCAAGGAAAGAATCTTCAGTTGTGCGAATTGTGAGGAGTCGCATCAGAATATGACGTGAATACAGCATAGGTGGAGATAGGTTTGCTTTATTATTGCCCAATGGTATGAGAATGGTGCATATTATCAGTAATGGGACCATAATCAGAATGGTATATTGATGTACAAGAGGTGCATATTATCAGTAATGGGATTATATTCACACTGGTATATCCATACTCGTATACGAGGGGCATTCAAAAAATGCGTGGAATTTTGTAATTCTTTGATAATTTTCTGTACTATGGATCTGTTTTTCAACATAACCTCCGTCAGGGTCGATGCACTTCTACAGGCGGTGCTTCCATCTTTTTGAACCATTTTTAAAGAAATCTGCAGACCCTTTTATGAGCCTTGTTTTTGCAGCGTGTTTTGCTTCATCGGTGCCATTAAAATGGATGCCTTTCAACTGTTCTTTGAGCTTTGGGAATAAAATAAGTCAGATGGGACTAGGTTTCGACAATGCGGTGAAGGTGGCAGCAATTCCCATTGAAATTTTCTCAAAACTTCTCTTGTATCGCGGGAAGAATGGGCTGGGGTATCGTCGTGATGGAACAGGATTTCACAATGGAGCTTTCCTGGACGCTTTTTAGCTAATTCTGTTCTGAATTTCCTCAAAACTTCCACATAATTGACTCCTGTGACAGTTTTTCGACCTTCTAAAAAGCCAACAAGCACAACTCCTCCAGAGTTTTGTTGGCACTTGGACCATGGGAGCATTCCGCGTATTTTTTTAATCGCCCTCGTATTTATACAATTTATCTATACATATACTGTATTTATTGGTATCAGAGACAGGCGCATATTACAAGAAGTTTACCGCTCATAGGTCACCGGCCCTTCTCCTTTATTCGAACTGTCTTCTCATCTGCTGGAACTGCCATCTCATCTGCTGGAACTGTCATCTCATCTGCTGGAACTGTCTTCTCATCTGCTGGAACTGTCTTCTCATCTGCTGGAACTGTCTTCTCATCTGCTGGAACTGTCTTCTCATCTGCTGGAACTATCTTCTCATCTCCTGGAACTGTCTTCTCATCTGCTGGAACTGTCTTCTCATCTGCTGAAACTGTCTTCTCATCTGCTGGAACTGTCTTCTCATCTGCTGAAACTGTCTTCTCATCTGCTGGAACTGTCTTCTCATTAGGTGGAACTGCCAGACTGAACTACCGTCCATTTGTACAGCACAAATGCGCATATTTGCTTGCAATTTATTGCAAGTTTCATTATGACTTTTTTGCTCTCACGCACTCTCGCACACAGCTACTCAGAAATGAACAAAATCAGCTTCGTGAGATATTTTCGTTGTTCGCTAAGTCTTGAAAATTTCACAAAATTCTTGACATTGGTCAATTGTTCTACTCCATTTATATTTATTTAGCTATCATTCCAACGATAAGAAGCTTCAAATATTTTTCAGAAATCCTACAGTGGTCGACCCAAAATTGTTTTAAATCTTTAGTCATGTTCTACTGTCGAGCTTTGAAATTTAGTGCCAACGCAGCACTCGTGTTGTTGTAGAACAAAAAATCTCTTTTTACTATTCTTGTGCAAACCTCTACCAACTACACCCAACAGCCTTGGGTTGTAAAATCAACGCTTACAAAAGCCGGTATGTTGGGTGGTTTTTTTTTGGAAGCCACAATACGCAGTTTACACGATTTTACATCAAGCTTTTAACAAACGTTATATTCTTTCCATAGAACAATTCTCCATCAGCAATTGTCACACTCCGTTTCCTCACTAATCGTTCGTAGCATTAGCTAGTAATTTAACATTTTGAACGCAACGTGCGCCACAGGTGGCCACGGAGGGGATTTTCCTTTTTTATAATGCTACTGACCGACCAGTAGTCACAAATTCCATTTTCATAATTAATGAACTATAGCTAAATAAAGGGTAGATTCAATTAATATTTTCTATTTTCTTAATTTCTCACAAAAATTCAATAAAATTTGAGTTGGAGATTGGACTTAACTTAACCAATTGCGGTCAAAGTGTGAAAATAATTCATGATTAAAACCGATAGATTCAGAGAGGATCCAACTCGCGCAATGTCATTCCAGCGATATTTCTTCGACCTCTGCAGCGACGCTAGAAAACTGAATGCACCTGCGGTCGGCAAAATGACTTTTTGAGCTTCGCTCGAGCACCGCCGGCTTTTCAAGTGACAGGACGCAATTGCAAAACATTTCACCAAAATGACCGTGAAACTTTCCTGCCGGAAAAAAGAAGTGACATTCCCTGGCAGTGGATTGGGCGTACGCTACACCGATTCCTGGGCGTTATTGAAGTCGGAATGTGACGGCAATCGGGAATTGCAGGGCTGGAGTCGTATGCTCGTGAGGTGGCTCCATCTGAGGTATTTTTTGCTGTCCCTTAGGAAGTATTTTTGGCAGTTTTGTCAGTTGTGTTTTTTGAGTTAGCTTGTAAGAAGTATTTTTTAGCGGTCCCTTAGGAAGTTTTTTTTTCAGTTTTGTTAGTTGTATTTTTTGAGGTAGAATGTAAGAAGTTTTTGCGGTGCCATTAGTCCATCTGAGGGATTTTTTAGCGGTCCCATAGGAAGCATATTTTTGCAGTTTTGTCAGTCGTATTTTTTTGAGGTAGCTTTGTTAGAAGCATTTTTTTACAGTTCTGCCGGAAGTCTCTTTTTGCCGTTTTATCAAGAGTATTCATTGCGATTCCACCAGAAATATTTTATCTGGTCACCATCTCTGAAACATTTTTGGCTGTTCCATTTGGGGTATTTTTGAAACAGCTTCGTCAAGAATATTTTCTGAGGCTCAATAAGCAGTAGTTCTAAAATAGCTTCGTTGAAAATATTTGTTTACTGCTCCATCAGAAGTATTTTTTTAGAGTAGCGTTTTCAGTAGTATTTTTTTATGGTAATATCAGTAGAAGTTTTCAGAAAGCTTCATCCGAAATTTTGTTTTACGTGGCTTCATGAGAATTGTTTGTTTTTATGTAGCTTCATCAGAAATCTATATTGAGAAGGCTCAATCGGAAGTACTCGCTAAAAAGGCTTCACAAAAAGTATTTGTAGGGTAATTCCAAGCATTGATTTATCAGTAATACAAACTACCTCACATGGCAGATGTGTCACGTGACAGTAACAAAGTGAAACCGACATGTCTCTTCACGAAGCTCAAGAAAATCTATAGCTGTTAGCATTAAATTTCGGCACATACGCAGTATGTGAGTGCATATGACGACAGAATATTAGTTGAATTTAAGCATGGAACGAAAATAGTTAAAATGATTGACCAGTCAGCCTGCAGTGAACGGAATGTTGTTAGAAAACTTGAAAATAATTGCGTTCTCTGACTTACTACATCTATCCTTAGCCATTTCAATATTCTGAAAAACTTAATGTTTTCTTTGAAAAATCCACACGCGCTGAACCTATTGAACATCAGAAATTCGATCTAATGTTTTCTCTGCTAGGAAATGTTCGACGGGCGTGAGATTTTTAGAAGTGAAAAAAGAGTTCGAGGAATTTATTCTAATTTTTTGCTATCATTTTGTAGCTCATGAACATAGAACATAAAACTGGGTAAGTAATTTTAAAACATCAATTCATTCTTTGTTAGTTCTGCGAACTTAAGGGTTGAATGTAGTCACTAATACTTCATTCATTATTCTTGACGGGACTCTGAAAATTTCTTCGCTCAATTTTGAATTTTTGCCCGGCATTGTTAATTTGGATTGCTGAAATAATTACTGGAATGTAATTTTCAGAGCTTAAGGTTTCATGTTCTTTGTTAAGTACGAAAAGCAATAATGATGTGCTACAGCAATCGATATAAGCATGCTAAGAAATAATTCTCCTCTCCTCGCATAGAATTATTATTGACTTGTACATTTACAAAGCTAACGCGAGCAGCATCTGTCGATGCCGTATTTTATTTCTCAAAGGCTTCAAAAAATGTGAAACTTTCTAAGCCAGTACGAATGGAAATAACATCTGCATATCAAATTGATTTCTTCCAGGATACGTTTCGGACTTTGATCATAATGCTCACACAAGGAGTCAGGAAAAATATTACTCACTCTTTGACTGCCCAGAACTAGTGTATTTTGTTTGATGGAGATGTTTATTGGTTTGGATACGAATCTATTGAGTTAAGTAAAAAATACCATTGAATTTTAGGAAAGTATATATATTACTTGAAACTCAATTGCACCTGAAACAAAACAAAAATTACGTGAGTTATCGCTAGTCAAAGGATGATTATATAATTTGGAGACCCCCTGTAGATCTTCATAGCGGATGTCCTTCTGACAAGTTACGGGGCAAGTTCAAGCACCAGAATCGCTACTCTATTAATGAACTAGTTTCCGCAGATTTTCCATTAACATTTTGAGAAGTTTATTTTGAAATTGTGTTAAAATCATTTTCGATATAATTTAACCTTTGTTATGTTTTTCTGTGACAGGAGAATCATGTTTCTTAGCATTAATATTTCCTTGTTTTTTATTTTATATGAAGCCTGCAGATCTTTCCAGATATTAAGTCCCACACTTATCGTCCTAAATCTAACATCTCTGAATTACCTTGCCCAATACTTGCCCCAACCCTACTCCATTTAACCCCCAATACTCACCCACAACGCTGAGAATTCCTCCCACTCTTGCCACTAATCCTCACCAACGTCAATGAATATTTATCCCACTGCCGTTACCAATACCCACACACGACAGTGAATGTTTTTCCCACAGCTGCCACCATTACTCACACACAACGGTAATTTATCCCACCTTTGCCCCTACACTCACCCCACGACAATGGTTGTAACGCTACCACAATTGCTTACCCACAACCAGTAATGTTAATCCTACCGCTGCCACCAATACTCACCCACAAGCATGAATATTAATCCCACCGCTGCCACCAACACTCACCCACAACTAATAATATTAATCCCACCGCTGCCACCATTATTCACCCACAACCAGTAATATTAATCCCACCGCTGCCACCATTACTCACCCACAAGCAAATATATTAATCCCACCGCTGCCACCCACACTCACCTACAACCATGAATATTAATCCCACCGCTGCCACCATTACTCACCCACCACGGTGAGTCGGATCAACTTGTTCCAGGACCTGGAAGACCTGAAGTCCACCCTGCAGCGGTACAGCCCACGGTCGCTCAGCTGAACCGGGTTGATGATCAGACCAGGAGGCTCCAAGTCGAGGCTGAATTTTGCCCTCACGCCCAGCGTTGCGGGGTCCTGCCAGTGGTCGGCTGTGCGTAGGGGCGAGCTGCGGCCGTCCACGCTGGTAACATGCGCAATTTAACTACACTGTTACCCTAACACGCCATCCAAAATTTAATATCAATTTACATCAACACGTAATGCAAAATTTAGCATCGATTTCGCCCTAACATGCTTTGCACAATTTAACATAAATTTTACCTTAATACGTATTGCGCACTTCAGTATCAATTTTACCCTAATAAGATGTGCAAAATTAAACAAATTTCAGGATTGTATCTTCGAGTTCGATATTCATTTCCCGGTGACATTTATGAAATTGTTCTAGACGCTTTTGGCTTCACGGTCATGTATTCTCCGAAATTGATACGTAATTCTAGGTTGATAATGAGCAGCTTTGTTGTACTTGAAATAATTCTAACCGGAGGCAAAAAACATATTATCAGTAATGATGAATATGATTTATTCATTAGTTATTTTAATCCAGAAAGAGAATCACTAGAAATCATTTGAAATATCTTTCACTGTTCCGTGTTATTTAAGGGATATATTTAGCATAAATTTAAAAATAATTCTCAAAAGGAACCACTAGAATATGATATGAAAAATTTTGAAGAAAAATAAAAATACTCAGAATTTGTTGAGAATGAAACACGATTGCATATTCGCGCTCATAAAAAACTCACGAGAGATATATGTGATAGCAAAAAACTTAGATGTGTCTTTAGTTGTCGCTAAATGTGATTGTCTCGTGTTTTGAGCAAAACTGCTATGTGGTGCTTAATATAATATGAAAATCTGAAAAGATGGTCTTTATGGGCAAATACCAAATTTTTAAAGTTGTTTATTTCTGATCTCAATGAAATAACGTCTTACGATCTCATCTATTTGAGCCGAGTTACCAAAATAGTGATCATGACTGACATCATCGTGTAACTTTTTCGCCGGCGCATGCATGTTTTTCGCCGCCCAAGCGATTTAATAACTTGGGCGGCGAAAAACATACATGCAGGCTACGAAAAAGTTAGACTGAGATACGACAAAATATCGAGTGAGATAAAATTTGATGATGAAATTGAAATTTTAATGATTGAGTGCTTTTTGTTTAAAAGAAAATGTAAAATTTTAGCACATTTGAAGCACCAATCAGCGCTTCAAAATAGAACTAATAGGTATCTATTAAATTTCCGAATCATGCCTAAGCAAAATTAGAGTACCTCGTTAATTTATGTTAAATGATGAGAAACGAAAATTGCCCAGACGAAAATTGTTAAATTACCGAGTCATGCCTAGGTAAAATTAGAACTCCTCGTTCAGTTTATATTAAATGATGAGAAACGAAAATTGCCCTGACGCAAACTGTTAAATTACCGAGTCACGTCTAAGTAAAAATAGAGCTCCTCTTTCAGCTCATATTGAATGTCGAGTAACGAAAACAGGCAAGGTGCAAACAGGCTCCCATGGCGCTATATGAACTGTCACCTGCGCGGACGAAGTAAATTCAAAATAAGCTAGAAAGCAAGACGGGCAGTCAGGAAGTGGCTGTGGGGTACTGCGATAAATACAGAGCAGCACCAGGCCACGTGACCGGACTGCGTATCGAGCCAGCGACATATTGCATCGCACCTGCGCTGCGACGCTACCAAAATTTACTGCCAGAATTCCGGCTGCTTTTTGCTCGGTCTGAAGGACGGAGACATTTTAGTCACTCAAATATTAAAGCTTCCGACGTCAAATATTATTCTGACGTGCATTTAAACAGTATTCCGTCAAATATTATTGTGACATTTCCGCGGTGCTTTTTTGGTTATTTTTAAGATTGTATTCATTTTGAAAAATGTTGTTTTTCCTTATGTAGTTAGTTAAGGTAAGAATTTTTTTTAGTTTCTGCTGGATGATGAACATTTTTAAATTGAGTTTCTATTCCTTGAACATTTTGGAAAGTTTTTTAAATTTTGTACATTAATAAATTCCCCCACCACACGCGCACCAAAAGTAATAAAAGAATTCCAGAGGAAATTGGGCACTCAAGTTCTAGAGGGAAGCCTGAGAATTATATACAGTTGCAATGTTTGCATTATGAGCATACAGTTGAAACTCTAATATTCTCACAGAAATAGACTCAAGTCTCCAAAAAATAAAACCATAATAATATTAACATGTAACAGTAATTCCATATTGATATATTCATCATTATTTCACGCCAATTTAAAATTGCACAATGATTTGTGAACGCAAATGTAATTGGAATACATCAATTTTGCTTTTTCGAAGCGACTGATAGTTATGTTCAGGAGGTCAGACGTAAAGGGTACGGTGTGTGGGACCTTCGTTTTTCAACACTGGGAAGAAACACCGCAACGCTCGGGGTGACTGGCCGCATAATTAACTCTAACTCACTACACAATTATTTAAAAGGAAACTGTAATGAGAAATTTTAAAAAGAAAAATATTTTGAAAAATCAGGCCATGCTAGATCAAGAATCATGACAGTGCACAATTATTTTGATAGGAAAACCGTAATGACAAACTTGAAAAGAAAAATATATGGAAAAATCAGGCCGTGCTGAATAAAAGCTAGCCATCATGATAAAAGAAAGAGAAAACGCACTCAAATTAAGGGTTTTCTCTGAACTGTACATGCATAATTGCATATGTCCCAGATTGCTGCGACTGGGGAATAGAAATATATCAAACTCGACGAGCAAAGTAGAGTGACGGCACAAAGGTGGCGTGATATCAAGACTAGTCTCACGATGCAGCACTGAGAAGGCCTTCAAAACTTCAAATGACCTTAATTAACACGAGAGGGATTTGAATAGAAACTACTGCACCGCTGCTTTAAAGGAGAGCGACTTCTGACACTCTCAAGGGGGATGACGGAGCTAAAACTTAGCGAAACTTTAATTTGAAGCCTCAGTTTGGAGCTCAACGAACTTGCTTCCGTCAATGTAGGAAGAGCTGCTCTGAAAGACCATTTTTCAAGATTTCCCTGTTCCCCTCGGCTAACGAACCAAACTTCCCAAAACACCGTCACTTTACCGAACTGTTTTGGACTCAGAAAGCTGACGAAAATGTTCCAGCATCCAAATTTTGCACACTTCCAACGTAAAACTACTCCCAAAGTGTCCCAGGCACTTTGTATCTTCTTTATGAAGTTTAATACAATTTAAAAAAAAATAGGGATATGTGTCAAAAATTTGCTGAACAAGTAGGTTCAAAATCCTTCTGAGTTCAAAATCTTTCAGTTGTCAAAATCTTTATGTAGTTAAAATCTTTCAGTATTCAAAAAACCTAAATCGAGAGTTGACCGAAATTCCAGATAAGTGTATCAATGGGAAATTGGATTTAAAGCGATATTATGTACAATTTTCGATTGCATAAAATTTTTAAAGAAAAATCGAAAATCGAATTCAAGCCAGAGGAGTAATTTTTATAGCATTTAAGGACTCTAAAGAAGTCAGTTTAGTGCAGGAACATCAAATTGAAAAACATTTTAATGTCAATGTTATTTCAAAGTAATTTGTTGTGTCTCTGTAGTTTTATTTGAAGATTCACAGCGTATTTATGATGGTGATCGCGTGAGTAAAAATGTTCCTGAATGAAGCGTAAACAAGTGTAGTATTTAAAAAAATATAAATACTTTGCTCAAAAGTGTATATTCTCAAACGCTTTCACTAATTTCAAACCCCACTACGCCAAGTGTTCACGCTAAAGCTCCATCAACCACATCACTATTTTTACTATTCACTTTCACTATTTTCAAACTACACAACATCAAGTATTCACACTACATCTCCATCAACCATTTCACCATTTTTACTATTCACTTCACTATATTCAAACTCCACCACATCAACTACTCAAACTAAAACTCCATCAACCATATCACTATTTTCACTATTCACTTTCACTATTTTCAAACTGCACCACATCAACTGCTCCGACTGGATCTCCATCAGCCATTCCGAGAGCACCGTAATGAACCAATTGCCTATGGAGCCTGGAATGCTTTCCTTCGCCAATTGCAGAATCTTTGAAACGTTTTTCTTCAGGCGGACGAGAGACGATCGCAAATTTCCCCTCCTCTCAGAAGCATTTGAAAGCAATTGCTAGGAGCTGCAAAAGTGGTCTTTTGTTTTCCCTTTCCGTTGCTGAGAGACGGCCCTGAATTTCCCAAAAATACGAAGGCTCAATTCTCAGGCGAAACGGAAGAGCATTGTGTCCTCGGGGAAAGCGGCGTAGCAGCGCAGAATATTTGCCTGATGGAAATATTACCCGACAGTCTCGGCTGTCGGTGGGGGCTGAGGGTAGTATGAGAGTAGTGTGAGTCTCCATCATCCCTGAGAGTAGTGTGGGTCTTAGACCTCTTAGATCAGTCACATGTCTGAGAGTATTGTGGGTCTTAGACCAGTCACATGTCTGAGAGTAGTGTGGGTCTTAGACCAGTCACATGTCTGAGAGTAGTGTGGGTCTTAGACCAGTCACATGTCTGAGAGTAATGTGGGTCTTAGACCAGTCACATGCCTGATAGTTTTATAGGACTTAGACCACTCTTAGACTTAGGTGAGGGTTGTGTGCAGTACATGTACACTGCATGTACTTCTCAGGTATGGCACGTACACAGCGCGTGAACAATACATTCGTCTTTCTGATCATATCTGCCCTATTACGGACGCGTAAATGAGCCCTACCGTGTATTTCCGTAAAAATCACAATCAAGTCCATTGACAATTTTATTAACATCATTCAACGTAAGGATTTCCAATATTGCTGAAGTGTGATGATTTTTCGTCGTACTTCGAGATCATTATGATTTTTTAGTTTAAATCGCATATAATTTTCTATTATCATTGATGTTGCTAACGTTTCAAGATTAAGGTCAGCAATAATTTATAACTTTAGCGGCGTTAATTATGATGATCATAGTAGTTAATATGGTTTAATAAAAAAAATCATTTAAAAGTCTAAATTTATAATGATCTAACTATTACAATGAAAATAATTAGAATAATTATCCCGTTTCACAAAATCCAGAAGCGGGAAAATAGCCCCCCCAATTGTTAATAATGTCAAAATGATGAAACAATTACAAATGATGTGAAGATTATGACACTTTTATTATATTATTACATTATTTTTACAATTACAAATAATGTGAAGATGACGGCACTATTACTGAGGTCACAAATGCCGGAGGTCATCGGATACTATAGAGACCTTTGGAGCACTCGACTGCCCACAGCGGGCCCTGGAATGATGGCCTGGAAGATCTCGCGCTGGGGATCGTGAGCTGCATTTTTTCTCGTTTACATAGATTCCAATAAGGGTGAACGGACTTCCTGACTGGGAAATTCCAGTAAGGACTGTAGCAGACTTCCAAGCAATAAATCATCCGTAATGAAAATAGAACTTCCTGACTGGAAAATTCCAGTAACAACTGTAAGACTTCCAAGCAATACAACTTCAGTAAGGAAGAAGGGACTTCCTGACTGGGAAATTCCAGTAACAACTGTAAAACTTCCAAGTAATGAAACTTCAATAAGAAAAGAGGGTCTTCTTCCTTACTGAGGAAGTCCCTTCTTCCACTAACAACTGTGATAGACTTTCACTACTTTTTACTGGAAAATCCAGTAAGGAGTAGTGGACTTTTAGACTAGGAAATTCCAGTAAGGACTGTGGCAGACTTCCAGACAAGCACATTTCAATAACGACTGGAGCAGACTTCCAGAGAAGTAAATTCCAGTAAGGACTGGAGCAGACTTCCAGACAAGCAAATTCCAATAAGGACTGTAGCAGACTTCCAGACAAGCAAATTCCAATAAGGACTGGAGCAGACTTCCAGACAAGCAAATTCCAATAAGGACTGGAGCAGACTTCCAGACAAGCAAATTCCAATAAGGGCTGTAGCAGACTTCCAGACAAGCAAATTCCAATAAGGACTGTAGCAGACTTCCAGACAAGTAAATTCCAGTAAGGACTGTAGCAGACTTCCAAACAAGCAAATTCCAGTAAGGACTGTAGCAGACTTCCAGACAAGCAAATTCCAGCAAGGACTGTAGCAGACTTCCAGACAAGCAAATTCCAGTAAGGACTGTAGCAGACTTCCAGACAAGTAAATTCCAGTAAGGACTGGGGCGTTTTTGTAGAGTAAGAGATCGCTTCTCAATGGCAAATAAATGTTTTTTTATGAATTTTTGCTTCCCCTTGTGACACTAGCTCATTGTGAAGTCATTCCCTGAAGAGAGCAAGGAATTTTTTTATTGTTTCTAATATGAATAAAAATCTGTTTGTTCATTAAATAGAGTAACGTTATTTTAAAGTTGACGCTAACTGCCAAATGTTGGTATAGTAAACATTCACAGTCTAACCGAAATTATATCCGATCACAGCCCATACATGCACAAGGTTATTCTAAAGATATTTTTTAAGCTTCAACTAAAGTACAAATGCGCATACTGCTATCTAACACTCCCCCCATTTAAATTGGGCGTTTGCACTACGAATTTTCTAGCCAAAATTACTTAACAAAAATGTCAAAACCGTCAACGCATTTAAGCATCCACGCCAACGTAGATCATTTTGACGAAGTTTTTAAAACCGTCACCGCATCAGCCCATCAACGCTCACGTAGAAATATCTCACAGCTCCCAAGAATCACACGAAGCATGGCTCATTGACTTGCTAAAAGTACCCGCCTTTTTCGAGCCTTTTTATTAAACGCCAAGAATTTCAGGGTCTTTATAAATTGGTGTAAAAACGACAGAGATGAACGGAAAACGACTTTCCCCCGCAGCCCAAACCTCGCACCGCCGACAAGAGCATGTCTCGCACGCAACTTTCTTCTGACTCCAACGTTTAACTTCACGGAAGCTGAAGCAAGAAAGCTTGGCTTCGGTTTTTGGTCCCTTTCTTCTCGCTGCTCCCTGAATCCCGGAAAATAGTCTTCAAGCTCGTCACTTTTCTTCATATTTTCGAAATTTTACGAGAACTAGTCGACGTTCAAGTCCTACACGTTTCGCAAATGTTGCTCAAGTCACATTAGTTACATTACACAATTTTAAAAAGGACGTTGTGGAATAAAGTAATATTTGCTGCCTTTCAATTGCAGATGCTGCAAATTTCACTACTGCTGCAATGGTCACATTCGATTCAATACACAATTTCAAAAAGTACGTTGTGGAATAGAATAGAATTGTCTGCCTTTCGGTTGCAGTTCCTGTAAATTTCCCAAATGTTGCTTTCGTCAAATTAATTTCACAAAACAATTTTAAAAGGGACCCTATAATTTGGAAGATTTCAATTTTACTCCGAAGCGATTTTAATATTTTTCTCAATTACACAGGTGTCAGGGAATCGATTTCAAGTTATAGAGTGTTGCTTCTTTTTCCCTTGGATACGACCGGTGATTCTCCCCGTTGGGAAAAGGGAGAACTCAGCCACAATTCCCCACTCTACCCAGGTGTCGGAAATGGGTACTAGCTTGAGCCTGGGTAACCGTCATTGCGTACTGGTGTTAGTTATAAGCCATTTCAAAAAATATTGTACAAGATGAAATGTATCAGGGTTTATTGGAATAAAACATCCTTTCTTTGATTCGATTTCAGGGTTTGACACTCGGGCCCATTTAAGTTCTTCCTTGTAAGACTTTACCTACATGTTTTCCTTTAAGAATTAGTGTGCCAATGATTTTCTGAATTTTGATCGATCTGAAAAATAATAAGGAAGGTAGAATCCTACAAATTTATTCTCTTGTCCTCCCGACAGGCCAGATCTCTAAGACTGCGCAGTGCCCATCAGCCATTCAGATCAGTTTGAGCTTTATTGAATTGTTGTATCAAGCTTTCATCGTGATGTGATTAATTTCCATGGGAGGTCGAGTGAAATTAGAATAATCCAGCACTGACGGAGGTCATTGTTTTATTTTTCTATCTTTTCTCAATCCCCCTCAGCGGTTAGTTTTAAACTTGAAAGATATTCCTACAACAAGCAACAATTTTGAAATCGGATCGTAATTTCTTTTAATCTATGCACCCACGAAATGGGTGACAAGCTTTTGCTGTGGATATTACTGCATTGTACACAGTGGCAACAAGACGTCTCAATAAAAGTGCAAGGAAACACGTCTTTTATGAGATTATAATCTTTTGGGAGCAGCACATGCTGCATTGCAACGCTGCTCCATGTTCTCATACTGAAGCAGTAATGCTTTCGAATTTTTTTTTGTCCAAGGTAGGAGGACTCTTATTCTTCGTAGTAACTTTTGTGAATCGGTAACAGCAATTTAATTTAAGGGTAAACGTCAGGTCAACGATTGTTCTTCGCGGTCATTTTTTAGAACATAGCTTCTAAAGTGCAATCGCAATCCAACTTGATTTTCATTCCTCGAACAAAATCAAAAATGATGTCATTGAAACCCAACAAAAGTGAGATGTACGAAGCAAACATCTTTTAATTATGAAGAGAAATGCATCAGTAGCATGAGTTGTCATGTGGCGTGAAAAGTTCGAAATGTGACCATGTTGTAAAAACACCGATATCTGACCATGTTTTAAAAACATCCCAAATGTGAAGATGTTGTAAAAACATCCGATATGTGACTGTGTTCGTATCCACGTTCTCTTCCTCTATCAATCCACAGAGCATCGCGGGAGCTGCTCACAGGGGTGCAAAGATTCCTCCTGCCAATACTTCCCTTGATGAGTTCTACATTCTTCTTCCTTAACACTCTCTGTGACACACTCTTTGACTCACTCTATGACACACTCTTTGATTAACTCAATGACTCACTGTTTGACCATCTCTTTGGCACACTTTTTGACCCACTGTGTGACACGCATTATTCGATTCACTCTTGGACACACTCTATGACACACTCTTTAATTAATTCAATGACTCACTCTTTGACTCACTCTATGATACATTCACTGTATGACACGCATTATTTGATAAACTTTTTGACACACTGAATGACACACTCGTTGAGGCACTTGTTGACACACTCATTGACACATTTTATGACACACTACGCTCTCGAACACCGGATCTCCACTGCTGGATGAAAAGCTGATTTATCGAGAATCAAAAAGTATTAAAATGAACTTCTAATTTTATTCATGAATCCAGCATATTCATCTTAAATTTGTAATTTGTTTGCAGCTTCGAGAACATTTTTTTGAATCGTCTCCTTTAAAATCGCTGCAGAATTTTGTTTTGCATTTGAAAACTATGTAAACTTGGACTTCAAACTTTAACGAACTAAACTTGATTTAATATCAGAAAAATAAGCTTTGGAGGTGAATTCTTTTTGCAGCGTCAGTGTCTGTCTCCACAAGCTAAAAGTTTATAAAAAATTTACGGAAGAATGGGAAGAAATTCAAGTACGTAATACGCCGCGCAACGCTTCTGAGATGCCCGCGGTTACTGGCTCGGAAAAAAAAATTTTTTGGCTGTAATTTCAACCGCTCCTGGAATTTAATTTTTCCCATCGCGTTTCTTGCAAGATGTCTGCCGCGTGGCAGCCTGTGCCCGAATGGCGGCCAGTAATCAAAGTACATCGCAATTGTTCTCTTACGTTCGAGCAAAACATCGCGCTTTCATGTCAGTAAAAAAAAATTCCCATGAAAGCCGCATTCCAGTTGTCATGTAAAAAGTTTTTAAGTTTCCTTCTGAGTTCCGCAAAATAAAGTAGACGCTGTCGGCGTTCCAGTTGTTTTGAAGAAAAGTTTTCAAGTTTCTTTCTGAGCCTTTAAAATGCTTTTCATAAGAACAATGTATTTTAATTTCAAATTACTTCAAGAGAACATGTGCTGCACAAATTACGCTCTCCAACAAATATCAACACGTGGAGCACACATTTGAATTAGAAGTAAACATGCCACTAGTGACTAGGACACTAAACGTTCGCTTTGAGAAATTATTTGCAATACCTCCGGTATTTTTAGACACCCTCCCAAAATTTCTAAAAACGAAGGTTGCCTTTCGCGTACTAGTTCCCAAAACCGGAGTCTTATCCCCATTTCACAGTGAGCTAGCAAAGCAGCATCTAGCAAGCTACCATGAGCTACCTAGCAGATGGTCTGCGAGACTGGTAGGTATGAATAGCACTATTACGAGCCGTTGCCTTCACACTGAACTCGCACGTTTTATCCAGCATCCAGCATGCGAGGTGACAATGCTATTCCTACCTACCAGTCTCGCAGACCGTCTACTAGATAGCTCATGCAAGCTTGCTAGTGCTGCTTTGCTAGCTCAGTGTGAAATGGGCCTAATAGGAACATATTGCAGTTTCATAAGCCCTTGGAACGGGTGTGAGATGACTTCGGTATACTTAATGACAAAGGCAAAATTAAAATGTGTACGTGTTGCTAATGGAATTCAAAGGTGATACATATCTACACATCACGTCAAAGGCAATAAATCATTGACCACGAAAACTATCATCACTCTTTTTACTTTTTGTTAAGTTTTCGATTTAAAAAATTTAATATTTCTTTCACAAAATTTTTTCATTCAACTCTCATCATCATCATCGTCATTCCCATCACCATCATCAAATCCTTCATCGTCATCATCACCATCGTCACCATCATCAGCATCATCACTATCACCCTCATCACCATCATTATCTTCATCACAATCACTATCACCATCATTATCACCATCAGCATCATCAGTACCACCCTCATTACCGTCATCACTATCATCATCGCTACCATCATCATCATTATCACCAACAACACCATCACACGCATCACTAAGCTCACTATATTGTCAGAAGGCCCCATCTAATTATCGCCGTATTGATTAATACCTTTATTTAATCTTTGGGCTACTGCAGGGCTACGGAAGATTAATATTCCGTACTGAATAATTCGTTAATTTATGCAGCAAAAGCAGTTCATGAACAGACACTCCTGACTTTTGTCCCTGCATGCTCGGGGCTAATTAGAGCCGCTGTTCAGGCGTCAGCTGAAGTGGGCTGTTGCTCGGGCTTCTTACTTCTCCTGCGTTCTGCCCAATGTTCAGTGATGATAGTAATCCTTGATCATTGTTGGTGATGATAATCCTTGATAGGTATAAGTGATAATAATTCTTGCCAATGATTAGTTTGAATTATCCTTGCCAAAGATTTGTGTTAAGAATCCTTGCTAATGTTTCGAGATAATAATCCTTGATAATTATTAGTGATCATTGATCTAGATAATGATTTGTGATAATAATCATAAAAATAATTCTTGATAATAATTCTTGCTAATGATTGTGAATGAAAATCGGTTGTAATTATTAGTGAAAACAATCGTTGCTGATGATTACTGATAATAATCGTTGCTTACGATTAGTGATAATAATTGTTGCTGATGATTAGTGATTATAATTCTTGCCATCAATCAGTGAAAATAATTCTTGATAATGATTTGTGATAATAATCCACGCTAATGGTGTCCTCGAAAAGAACGACAAAAGTGTCAACTATTTCACAATATCCGCGACACTCGGAGGTAGTGATGATAACCATCACTATTTCCGTTTTAACAGTGCTATCGCAAATGGGGACAACTAATATGTCTGTTTGAACTAAAGATGTATCAAGAATAATCACCATGAAATTCCAAAGTTACTCTGCCGAGTCTCGTTCTCAAACTAGCTGCGTTTCCTTGATGGTTTTTAGACAACAATGATATTATTATAAAGCGTTTCGTGGAACAATGATGATTTCTATTCAAAAAAGTTAAGTCGTTGCTATCTGTTGAACAATGGTGAAAGTTTTCGAGAGAAGTGTTTTTTTGTGTTTGACGTAGTTAGTAAATATTACCTTCTAATTATGTTCACAATATTCACACATTCTAATTTTGTTTTTGGCATGAAGTGTACAGATGTCAACATTGCCTGTATTCTGAAGTACTGTACATTGGTACTAATTCTGCCTTTGTCAAAGCTCTGAACATTGACTTTTTTTGTACATGTCGAGGTTATTTTTGTCTTTGTCGTGTGACATAATTTCAGAGTTTCACGATTAAAGTACGAGCTGTAGGTGCAAACGTCGAAATGAAGGAGAAAGAATCGTAAACTAGGCGTAGTACATAGTATTCAACTAAGAAGGCAAAGAATCATGCGCATTCATTTCTAAATATTCTCCCTCGGTGTCTTAAAGATTTTATGAAGGTAATAACTTCCGATCTAATGACCTTTGATGACCTCTACAGCAAAAGGTGCTCCAAAATAATACGTTAGTGCTGCTGCTGAGGCTAAAAAGCCAAAAAGTTTGGAAGTGATGACCCGCGCGTCAAGAGAGGGAAAAGTTTTGAAAGTGTTAGTCTTCGCAAAGCCGCGATTGGGTTGATAGAAAAGAGGCTTCCACTGCATCATACCTCGGCGTAGCCAGGCTTTATAGCCCCTACCATCGTTGTGTAGCCTTTATGTAGCCCGTGCAATCTCTGTGTGGCCTCTACATCTTAGGTGTAGGCTGTAATTTTCGACCAGAAAGCTTTGGGTCACACATCAAAGCCTTAGAGAGAACCCATCCATTTCCCGAAGCACATAGCATTGCTCACACAAGGAGTCCGACTCTCGGAATGAGCGCACACGAATTCAGGGATCTGTACAGAAGCCGCGGAAAATATAGGATTGCCGACATAATGGGATTGTCTCAGAGTGGGGGATTTAAACAACGATAACTACGGGCGTGGTAGAGCTCTATGACCATCTCAGGGTCGGAAACGAACGGTTCATCTGAGGTAGTGAGCTGTCTTCTGCAGACGCGCAACGCTTCAATATAGCTTAGCTGCTGCGCTTCACGATAAAGATGCGAGTTAGTCTGGATTTCTCAAAGGAAGGTGAGCTTTAGGAGAGATCGTAAAGGGAAGTGGTGTCGTGCGTCAGTCTCGGGCACGCCGTGTTAGCGAATTGAAAACAATTGTACGATATTTTCCATAATTCGATAACATTGGAAGTGTTGGATGAAATTTAACGTTGAAGTGGAAAAGTTGGGTTAATAGGAAGAATTTCGTGACATCAATTAATGGTAACATCTATTATTGGAAATTTTAATTAATGGTGACATTGATTATTGGTAATATCAATTAATGGAAATAACAATTAATGGTAAAATCAACTCACGGTAACATCAACTCTTGGTAACATCAGTTACAGCTCACCTGTAGATGGGGGTACCACTAGCGCCCTGGTAGAAGAGTACCATGATGGTGGTATCAGCTTCCCCCCGGGGCGGTATGGGGCACGGTAGTACAGCACGGTTACCCGACACGGACGAGACTTCTGATACCGGGCCTGGGGATGGAAAGGTGTGGCATGACGGCGTGCTGTGGCATGATGGCATGGTGTGGCATGATGGTATGGTGTGGCATGATAGTGTGGTGTGGCATGATGGCATGGTGTGGCATGATGGTGTGGTGTGGCATGATGGTATGGTGTGGCATGATGGTATGGTGTGGCATGATGGTATGGTGTGGCATGATGGTATGGTGTGGCATGATGGCATGGTGTGGCATGATGGCATGGTGTTGCATGATGGTATGTGTGTAGCATGATGGCGTGGTGTGGTATGATGGCATGTGTGTGGCATGATGGCATGGTGTGGTATGATGGCATGGTGTGGTATGATGGTATGTGTGTGGCATGATGGCATGGTGTGGCATGAAATGGCATGATGGCATGGTGTGGAATGATATGGCATGGTGTGGCATGATGTAGCATGATGATATAGTGAGCCGTGATAATATGTGTGTGGCATGATGGTATATATGAGCATGGCATGATGGTTTGTATACTTTAGAATGGCATGTGGCGGCATGGCATGTGGGCTTGTGGGTGTGTGGCATGATGGCATGTGAAAGTGTGGTACAGTGGCATGTGAGGGTGTGGTATTCTGGCATGAGAAGGTGTGGTATAATGACATGTGATAGTTGGAGATGAAATACAGTATCATGGCACCAAATCACGCATTATAAAACACTTTTAAAAGGTATAGTTATTTTCTTCTGTAAATTTCACACACATGAGGAGTTATTTTCCTTTGTAAATTTGAGATATATGAGAAGTATACCTTGCTTTTCTGCTCTGAAAATATCAATGCTTTTTTCATAATAATTTTGGAAATAATTTGAGTCTAGCAGTCTCCATTGATGTGAATTTAATTCTTTTTACATCTCAAACACATTGTTGTTTCTACAAAGGATTTGATATAAACATCAACACATGGAATGTTACTATTTCATAAAATTGCATTTTGAAACTTTATTTCTTTTAAGTTTGAAATAATTTTATTCACTATGAGGTGACCATACACAGATTTATATTTCCTAATTGAACGCGTCGAAAACCGCTTTTCTGTTTCTTACAATTTTGACTATTTCCATTAAAAGGAAAAGAAAGAAACTTACCAAGAAACTCAATGTATCAATTTCATATCAATTAAAAAATAGTTAGCTTATTAATACTCACTATTTTCGAGTCCTAACAGATCTTGACCTGCTCCCTCAACCGCAGCAAAGCAACCAACCACCAGCAGCAGCAGTGTTGCCATTCTGGGTTTCTTGGTTTTTTTCCGAATAATGTTTTTTTGCCTTAAATATCGCTCCAATCAGCGATGAAAATGGTTGCGGACTTAACCAATTCTCCAGACACATTTTTGCGTGTTCATTTCCTTCGTCATGTTGTACGCGTAGCAAAGTTTCATATTTTGCTGTCGCAGAATTATGCTGTTCATGACAACGTTAAAATTTAATTCATCGTACAGCAACTACGCCTTCACGACTAAGAATTTTTTGCAGAATTTTATAACTGTAAAAAATTATACCTGTGGATAGATGAGATGAATTTAGTTGTAGTCCATTTATCCAATCGTATCAATCTTTGTTCCAAAACCGAGTTGGGTCATTTTTGTACAGCAATCCGCTTTAAGTAGCTTATTTTACTCTGGGGTGACAAAAATTTTCTCTATCACTTGAAAATATTTCAGCACACAAAATTTTTTTTCCGAAATAATGACCTCGAAGGGTTAAAAAAAATAGCCTTGCACCATCTCCATTGCGCCTTTTAATTTAAATTTGTGGTGCATGTTTCCTTATTTCGGTGCTTCTTGTTTCAGCTTTCCCTAGAGCTTCTTTCCGTTCTACTTGTCGCTTCCGTTCCCTCATTTCAGCTTTCCTTAATTAGCTTTCTCGGGACTAGTGGGTTACCTGTCATCACTTTTACTTTGTGGTTTCCTATTGATGTTATAGTTAGGTTAAGTTACGTTCGCTTAATTAAATTATCATTCATTTTCATTATTTATAATTTCTGTTTTGTTTCAGGCCAAAATGAATCTCTGGAACCTACCAAGAACTGAAGAGGAAGATCCCAAAGATTCATTATATAAATTTGGAAAATAGATAAATTGCATTAGAAATAAATGTAAATCAACGATGATACCTTCTCAAACGAAAAATCCATTCATACTGTTCAGAACATCAATTGAATATTCATAAAACAATTACAGCTTTCATTTTTTCCCTTAAAACACTTTTTCCCCTAAACAAGTGGTAACAGAAAACCCACAAGTACCGCTTTCTCTTTAACTTCATTCTACAGGAGTAAAATCTCACTCAACTTCCCGTCTGCCTGCCTTTTATCGAATTGAAAACAATTTTGCACCCTGAATTCTTTACACAACCAGCAAATGAGCGGCGAACTATACGTCGCACACACACACGAAATTTGTTTGATAATCTAAGGATCGCGCTCAAAACTGACGCAACAGTGAACTCTGCTTGGAGATCATAAATACATTCCTGAGTTGTCACATTTATTTGCTTGTAGGTCTTCATTTAATTTTGAACATAAGAAGCGTATATTTCTTGTGTGGCGAGTTTGTCTCACTCGGTCGTCAAGGGCTAGTCGAGAACCTCTGCACTACTGTACTTACAACACTATCCTCTAACACTTTTTAACTTTTTAACCTTTTCCCCTAACCCCACTCCGTCGTCAAGGGCTAGTCAAAAATCTTTACACTACTTACAACCCTTTCGCCTTCCATCTTTTGACCTTTTAACCCTTTCCCCTAACCACATTCGGTCGTAAAAGGCTAGTCGAGAACCTCTACTCTACTTACAACCCTTTCCCCTACCACCTTTTCTTGTGACCGCATGGTGTTCGGTTCCAGTTCACAGCATTATTGAAATAAAGTTCACTGGGGTCAGAGCGTTCGATGAAAGCAGTTCAGTTGATGACACACCGCGGGTGTCACGAAACCAAAATCGGTCATCAGTGACACGCAAATAGATTTGTTGAATTACTTCAGAATTCTTGAAGAAATATTCATCAGAGGAATTTCAGTCAGAGACGAAGAGTTTTCTGAACAAGAATTTCGATTGACGGGGCATATTTTCTATCCTAAAAACAGTACCATCGAATCATTTAATTCCCATTGTTCGGTAAACTGATTCATTAATATATGTATTATTCACAGTTTTTATTATAATTACAGCATTTCAAGCAGACACAATTTTGATGCATAAACCTTGCTTTTACCGTTCATTAAAGCCAGTTAAATAGCTCATAAAACTGAAAATAATTTTTTGAAGTTATATTCATATAGAAGAGTATAATACGTAAGAAATGCAATGAGTTTGGTTTACGCAAACACAAGCGCAAACAGAGACCCAAAAATTAACAGAGACACAAACACAAAAATTGGTAGAGACATGTGCACAAAAATTAACAGAGGCTCAAAAATTAACAGAGACACAAACACAAAAATTGGCAGAGACACAAAGTACCAGCGGTGCAGAGACGAAAACAGAGACCAGCACAAACACAAACACCACTCGCAGCAACAACCAGGACGAACTATGGACTAAGATAAGCTCATTCTACCCGCGCGCCACGCTGCTCTGACGAGATAAAATCGGTCCTGAACAGTCTCCGCATTAAAACATAGTCTCGTTCTCCATTATAAATGCGGCCCAGAGACTAAAAGTTTAAAACTGCCTTGCGATTTGGGGAGATCTCGAGATCATGGCTTTCGAAAATCGCCGCACTTGAAGTGTCGTCTGAAGATAACATTCTTTATTCCAGCGCCATCATCTTTGAGGGTTGGACAGCCATGCGAAAAAATCGTGCGAGAAAGAGATGGTTCTTTAGAATGTACGTCTGAAATTATGTATCTTTTGTTTTTAGGGTGACGATGTTATGCGGGAAAGAAATAGTTCTTGAGAATGTACGTCTGAAATGATGTATCTTTTGTTTTTCGGGTGACGTTATGCGAAAGATGGTTCTTGAAAACATACGCAGAAATAATGAGTTTTATGTTCTTAGGAATATGGCATGCGGGAAGGAGATAGTTCTTGAAAATTTACGGCTGAAATGATGACGTATCCCTACGGTTTTAGAGAAACGGTATAGGGGAAGGAGATAGTTCTTGAGAATGTGCGGCAGAAATGAGAACGTGTCCCTGTGTTTTTAAGGTGATGGTATGTGAGAAGAAGATAGTTCTTGAGAATATTCCGCAGAAATCATGACGTGTCTTTGGAAGACAAAAACGACAGCCATTGTAGTTAGCTCAAAGAAGTTAGAGCAGATATTCCACAGCAGCATCATCTATGCAATGTTCCAAATCACGAACGACATTAGTGAGTGTCGTCGGGTTTTGATAAAGGTTGTTTGAAAATTTTTAAATCGAAAATTCTTACCGATATTGCTGGCATTTTTTCCCCCATATTCAAGGGGAATGATCCGGCTTGTTTTTTTTAGTTCATCCCAATGGCCAAATTAAGCAGGCAATAGAAGAAGACACTTTGCTCTAGTTAACAAATGCCTGCTTTTTAGCTACAGTTTATACTTTACATCGTGTATTTTAGAAAAGAGCAATATAACTAATAACTAAATTTTGAACTACCAATTTTCATTGGACACTAAAAATACTAAATTCATCCCAAAACCATTTTTGGATTGGGGGAAAAACACACATTTTTAACTTTCAAAAAGATAAGCGACTTTTTACATAATGCTCTCTTTTCTACGCTCAAAAACTCAGAGCGACAAAAATTCAAATTCAACCAGTTGAAGCCACACACAAACACCTAACACTACGACATTCAGCGTTTACCTACATCAACATCAATACATTCACATCATTACTCTGCTGCTCGCAAATCCTTCACCGGCTTTTATTTCCTTAGAAACCAAGCGTCAGAGTTGGGAGTTTTTTTGGGGGGGGAACCTTGAGTGAATTTCATCGAGTGCATTTTGTACCCTTGCCCTGGGGACTTGGAAGCTCTCCAGCCCCCCAGAGGGATGAACTAAAGGCGCTTCCTTCGATTTTCTGACAAAGATTTAACTCTCAGAGGCCTTATTTCCTAACTATTTACGTCTGGCAGCACACGTAGAGTTGTCGTACTGCTGCACGTAGCGTCGTACCGCTGCACGTAGCGTCGTACTGCTGCACGTAGGGTCGTACTGCTGCACGTAGCGTCGTACTGCTGCACGTAGCGTCGTACTGCTGCACGTAGCGT
>JACJUY010001794.1:96377-110557 GCA_014220935.1 Platorchestia sp. MABIK
TTCCCCAATTTCTCTTCATTTTCGACTAATGTGCGATCAATTTGCTTTTTTCTTTTTTTCACAGTTCCTTCTGATGATGAGCAATCAAAGGCTCTTACGTTAAAGTTCCTCACAGAAAAGTTTCCAACTAGTTAACTGTCCTCTTACTTCTTTCAGTGCTTTTGAATCAGCCTACGCTTTACAAAACATAAATGTATTCAAGATATTACGTTAAGCATACAAAAATAAAAATGATTTTGTCAGGAACCACACTGAACAAATAACACAAAACACAGAATATACTCACTGGAAAGAAACAGAAGTTTAGCACAGTCGATCAAAGTCTCAACAAAAGGGCAAAGAAATATGAATTGAAATGAGAATTTCCAGATGCTGAGCAGGGATTCAAAATCCATATTCGCAAATCCAACTCAAGCCAAAGCTTTTAGGTGAACCGAGCCGATCTGTAGAACATAAACACTTGTCGGGGGTGTTATGAAATGGTCCTACGGCGTGTAGGATTATTCTACGGCGTGTTGGATTATTCTACGGCGCGAACGATTATTCTCCGGCGTGTAGGATTATTCTAAGCCTTGTAGGATTATTCTATGCCGTGTAGTGCAATTCTACGCCATGTAGGATGAATGTGTACCTTGTGAGACGATTCTACGCCTTGGAAGACAATCCTACGCCGTGAATGAAGTTCCGACGCAATGTAGGATGCCGTGTCCTACACAGCTTCACTCGGCAGGAATCCTCAATAGGACACTGTTTGAATAAGCATCCTACATCCTGCAGAACCATCCTACAGTAGCCCTCCAGCACACTTCTGCTACATTTCAATGACGCCGCTATAATTCTTTAATTTTGATGTCATGCATCTGCTATGCTCTGGCTGTTTCCTACCTTGTCCCAACTGGACAATTTCTGAATCCATCGCTCATTTCTTTAATATCCTTGCTGCCTAGATTCCTGCCATGTCAGTGCTGTGTTCCTGCAATATTCCTGCACTATCCTTTATTTCTTTTGGACTGTCTCCCAATTCTCTCTCTCTGTCGTATATTCCTGCTATATTCTTGGAATATCTGCGCTATATCCCAGCTCTATCCATCGGATGCCACGCTATATCCCTGTAGAATGTTTCCTAAACCCCTGCTCTATCCATCCTCTGTATCTGTTATTTTCATGCAATGTCTCTCCTATATCCCAGTTCCATCCATCCTATATTCCGCTATATTCTTGTAATATGCTTCCTATACACCTGCTCTATTCATCCTCTATCCCTGCTACATTCATGCAATGTCTCTCCCATATCCCTCTTCTATCCATCCTACATCCCGCTGCATCCCTGAACCAGATCGGCAGCTGCTAAGTCATTCATAAAAGCTTCTCGCCTTTAATTTTCAATTCGCAAAGTAGCGTTAAAAAACACTAGAACCTCGGAGATTTAAAATCAACAAAACAAAAGGCAAAACAAAACTGCGCTCCATAAATCAATAGCCTCAGAGGTATTAAAGGTAAAATAATACACCGCTAAGACAGAGTCGCGTTAAATAACAAGCGAGCGTCGGATGTATTAAAGTCATAAACAAGACTCAATAAGACGCGTTAAACAACACGCAAACCTTGGGGCATCAACATCAAACAACACTGCAGTGGACAGTAGCCGGATTACAAAGTAATGAAAACGAGAGCGCAAGAACTTCAGCTCGTGAGCAGCAATGTTTTGTGCGGCTGTCGTGAGTTTGCCAGGAGCTCAGCAGGGTATTGTGCAGCCAACGTTAACTTGGCGTGGCTTAAGATTTCGCTACTGAAAAAACTTTTCAAAGTGTTGAAAAATCTTTTCAAAGTGTTGAAGAATTTTTTCAAAGTGGCCATTATTTATCTAAATAAAACTTTAAAACTTATAGTGGGCGATTTTTGTGCTGATTATAACCTATAAGTAATGCTTTACGTGTCAGCTGCATCACTGATAGCCGCATCAACCAACAGCTGCATGTGTGAGATGCACCTCTGAGAGCTGAATCATACATCAGCTGCACCTCTGAGAGATGAAGCTACATCAACTGCAGCTTTGAGAGCTGAATCATGCATCAGCTGGACCAGTGAAAGCTGAATCATGCATCAGCAGTGATAATTTTCTAAACGCGTGTGAATTCATTAGAACATTTTGAAGAAGTTCTGAGTAAAGGCTAATTAACTCAGGGAGTGAGTTATGTTCGACATTCAGGTGCAGTTTTGCATGCACAACGTGCAAATAAACTCGAACATCAAATTGCCTAAATAGATAAAATACGTATCACGAAAATATAAAGGAAATAACTCATAGAGGATGAATAAAAATTACTACGTGAAAAATATATAAGAGTATGAACAAAAATTCATATTTGCCTCGCATATTTTGCGATTTAGCAACGATTTATGCAGAATTCATTTATTCACTTCTTAGACAACTACAAACAAACGCGTGTTGTACGTCTCTGCGATATTTATGTTCTCCTGAACTACAAGAAATGCAAGTTCAGCAAATCACAACTAAGGCGATTGCTCGCTGTGTGTCTTTGTAATATTTCTTTGCTCTCGGTCTACAAGAAAAGCAAACATGGCAAATTTATTTCTATTCTGCCCTACATCCAACGTCTTTTTGTATTCTGCCCTACATCCAACGTCTTTGTAATATTTCTTTGCTCTTGGTCTACAAGAAAAGCAAACATAGCAAATTTATTTTTATTCTGCACTGCATCGAGCATGTCGCGTCTGTGTAAATACGTCAGAGTGGAAGTAACTTTAATGTGACATCGTCGGAACTCGTTTCTCTTTCGCGTAAAATGCGTCAAGAAACCTGTAACTCAACTTTTTTTAGTAAAATCGGCCGATAATCCACTGAGGAAACTCAACCCTACCAGACCTGAGGTCCTGAACCCAACTGCCAAACGCTAAGCCACACTTCGTCAATTAAAACATATCTGCGCAGACATTTGCAATGGTTAACCGTGAGGTTTGTCCACGATTAGTTAGTTATTTTTAGTCTGTGACGCATTATTTTCACGTACTGAGTAAAGTACCGAAAATTAGGGACAGTGTGTAGTGGCAGATTCGAAAATGACCGAAACGTAGACCCAGCGTGTGGCAGGAGTAACCATCCAGCTAACTTGCACCCTAACAGGGAATCTCATTGTGGCATCTCTGCCACCTGAACTTGACATATAAAGAGGAGCCACATTGTGGCATCTCTGCCACCTGAACTTGACATATAAAGAGGAGCCACATTGGGGCATCTCTGCCACCTGAACTTGCCATACAAAGAGGAGCCACATTGAGGCATCCTCAACGCCTGACTTAGGCCGCCGTCACACGGAGACCAAATGGTAACGTTTCATCATAATCATCTACAGTCAGCGGCACTACTCGGTCTGTCTGGCTCCAAGAAACCGTCAGATTTTAGCCTTAGTTAGGGAACAGTTTGGTCAAACTAAGGCTGATATGTGACTGTTTTGTGGCCCTGGACAGAACGACTAGTGCCGCTGACTGTAGATGATTTTGATGAAACGTTACCATTTGGTCTCCTTGTGAGGGCGGCCTTACTCCCTACGAGAAGCCTCATTAGGGACGCCTCAGAGCCTTATGAAATTCCTAAAGCCTGGACCCATTAGGGGCTTCTCAAAGCCTTAGGAAGTCCCTAAATCCCAGGCCCATTAGGGACTCCTCAACGCCTTGTAAAGTCCCTAAATCCTAGGCCCATTAGGGACTCCCCAACTTCCTATAATGTCCCTAAAGCCCAGGACCATTGGGAAGTCAATTAAGGCCTGGCTCATTAGAGACTCCTCAACGCTCTATGAAATTCGTAAAGCTCAGGATCATTAGGGACTCCTCAACGCCCTATGAAGTCCCTAAAGGAAGCCACGCCCTATAAAGTCCGTAAAGCCCAGGCCCACTAGGATGTCCGCCTCTTGCTCTGAAACATTAGGCTCTCAGAAGCGTTGGAAAAGCGACTGCAGCAGCCCAACCCTCGGGAGCTGGGCGCCTGTCAGCTGCCCTCAGTTAAACACCCGCTAATTACCCCTCGCTTCTTGACGTGCTTAGCGGCCCTGGGTGTTGGGGCTCGTGTGGGGTGGTGCTCCGTGCCTGCCTCTTTTTTATTCTCTTTACTGATGGTGGTGCTCTAGTGCCTGCCTCTTCTTTATTCTCTTTACTGATGGTGGTGCTCTGGTGCCAGCCTCTTCTTTATTATCTTCATTGTGGCTATGCCTGCCTCATATTTATTATCTTTATTGCAGGCATCCCTTCTTCTTCTTTATTATCTTCATTGTGGCTATGGCTGCCTCATATTTATTCTCTTTATTGCAGGCATTCTTGCTCCTTCTTTACTATCTTCATTATGGCTATGGCTGCCTCATATTTATTCTCTTTATTGCAGGCATGCCTGCCTCATATTTCTTCTCTTTGTTTCAGGCATGCCCGCCTTTCTTTATTCTCATTATTCATGTTGGTACTTTCATGCCTGGCTCTCATGATGGTGTGTATTCTAGGTGGTAGGTACTCCTATGGCTGCCTCTCTTGGCACTTTTTATCCTCAACAAGCTGTTGGCATTATTATGTACATCCCCATTGCTTTCACATTTAATTGTGCTTGGCTTCGTAAAGTGGAGACAGCAGGGGCGTTCCCGTTATTTTATTCTCGGTAACTTTTTCTGCAACTGACAGGATATAGCTGGTAAAGGGGCTTCGAGATTTTGTTATACAAATTTCCGATTTTGCTTTGAAATACATGCTAGAGACATTTTTCCCCAGCTAATGTACCAAAGCAAGTCAAAATCTTCTATGTTAACAGCTTTATGACAAATCGCTCCTGTATTGAGGCAGAGCAAAACTTTCCGGTATTTCACTTTGAGTTTTGCTACAGTAATTCCTGAGCGCTCCTCGCGTGAACGTTCAAATTTCATCTGACTGACACTACCAGGTCCACCTGTCCATTAATGGCCCTGCTTGCTGTTGACTCCGTGCCGTGTTGACGAGTCACTTCTGCCAGGCCCAATTATATTTCTAGCCGCTATTCACAACTTTATCCTGAATAAACGGCAATCTGACAAATCGTTCGTAGTTGTGTGAGTGAATAAATATGAGTAAAAGTGAATTATAAGTGGGATAAGTGTATAAATGAGTTCTGTAATGACATTGTGTCATACTTATGCATCTTATTTCTAGCCGCTATTCAAAACCTTATCCTGAATAAACGGCTATTTCTCTCACAGAAGAGGATGACTGCGTATGTCAGAGGAAAATGTTCAGCTTGACCTGTGAACCGTTTGCGTTCAGTTATCTGCTGGTAAGTGGCATTTTGTAGTCTTTTTTCGGAGTCACTGTCTCCTTAACTAGCTCACGCAGAGCGTTCCTTAATCACATGTGTCTATGTAAGGAGACGCATGGTTTTTTTATGTATCTATGATGGTCACTGTCCACGTATCAGTTCTGTAAAACGACTGCAGGCAGTCAATGAAGTGAAGTGGATGTGTTGGTTTTTATCTATCTATGACGGTCACTGTTTATACATCAGTTCTGTAAAACAACTGCAGGCTGTCACGTACTGAAGCAACAGTGCGGATGCGCCGCGGCCCCATGGCAGGGACTGATAACAGGTTAATAACGGGTTAGTAATAGGTTAATAATAGGATGTTAAGGGGTTAGTAACAAATTAATAACTGGTTAATGATGGGTTAATAATCGGTTAATAACAGATCAATAAAGCTCAGTGTGAGCGTTTTATATCAAAATACCATTTGCAGTCCCTGCTTACAGAACTATGACACACAGAGGTTCAGAATGTCTTTTGACTGCAATTGAGAAAAACTTTCACACCCGATGTCGTGAATAATTTCATGTATCCAGCTTCGAATTACGGTTTGGAAACGATCAGACTTTCCTTTTCTTGAACCAATTACATTTTGCTAATTATGAAGTTATAATCCCGACTCTGCCATGGCAACATGTCATGAAGTTATAATCCCGACTCTGCCATGGCAACATGTCATGAAGTTATAATCCCGACTCTGCCATGGCAACATGTCATGAAGTTATAATCCCGACTCTGACATGACAACATGTCAGGAAGTTATAATCCCGACTCTGCCATGATAACATGTCAGGAAGTTATAATCCCGACTCTGACATGACAACATGTCATGAAGTTATAATCCCGACTCTGCCATGACAACATGTCATGAAGTTATAATCCCGACTCTGCCATGACAACATGTCATGAAGTTATAATCCCGACTCTGCCATGACAACATGTCAGGAAGTTAAATTCCCGGCTCTGTCATGACAGCATGCCATGAAGTTAAATTCCCGACTCTGCCATGACAACATGCCATGAAGTTAAATTCCCGGCTCTGCCATGACAGCATGCCATTAGAGAGTGGCTCCGAAGTGAAATTGACTTCACTATTTCCTGCACATTGACTCAGAGTGTGCAGTGAGCACACTGAGTGCACATTGTGTTACTCTTGTCCGGCTCCACACTACCCATAATGCTGTTCAGCTACAGTCTGTAGGTTATGAATTAAAAATGCATTTCCTACGATGTGAAAAATTTTTAAATGTCCGTTTCCAAGATTCGGCCACTTAACACCCGGAAGAATGTTTTAAATTATTGATATAATGAGTTGCTCTCATGTCAGATGGACAAATGTTAGGAATGTTGGGGAAAAACTGGGATAAACCCTGATTCCAACACAATTATTGTTCATGGTTAACAGATTGTGGAACGAGAGTTATGGCCAAAGTTTAGAAAAAACTTTCCTTGAATGAAATTTGGCGTAAAAGCCAAGAGAAGAATCAGGATTTGGTACGACTGTTGCAGATGAGCATTCGTTTTTTACCGGTTTCGTCCTGTTTTATTGTTTTTACTATTTTATCAAATTTTCAAGTTACCTTAACATGATTATGAAATTATTGATAGTATTCTCACAGAGCAGATTTAAACAAGAAGAACCCATCAACAATCACCTACATTCTTGATAAAATTCTTGCATTGAGCAATTCAATGAGAAGAATCTAACATTAATCAATACAATTCTTAACAACAATTTTGATTAAAAACTCATTATTAAATAAAGTTCTTAATAACAATTTTGACCAGAACATTTTAACGAGAACAATTGGGCATTGTCGGCCAACGTGTGCGATTTATTCTTCTAATTTAGAGTATTCAAAATGTATTTTACCAATTTAGTATTAACATAATATCAACTTAAAGTATTTTATTATCTTGGAGTATTCAAAATGTATTTTAGTTACTAGCATTGACATGATATTGATTTAAAGTATTTTGTTAACTTATAGTAATCGAATTGTATTTTAGGAACTAGTATTAACTTAGTATTAACTCAGAGCATTCAAAATGTCAACGAAGGCCTAATCTGTCTACCTTCAATGGATCAAATAAGCCGGGAAAATCGATAATATCCGCCTTGAAGAAAAATTAAAAGGTTATAAAACATAACTACAAATTCAAAAAATGAAATCTATTGAAAAAGAAAATTAATTTTAAATTCGAAAATGTACAGAGTTATTAAAATTAATTATAAATTCAGTTGTTCACAAGTGAAGAATTGTTAATGTAATTCTTCCTTGTGCCTCATACTTGTGTCATACTTCCAGCATCATACTAACATAATATCTCCTGACACCGACATTCTTAAATTTAGTGCCACTCAATGTCATATAAATGGAAAAATTAGGTGTTTCATTTTCGTTTTTAACCAACGAGAAAAGTAAGCGCAAAGTTTGTGGCTACGAAGATTTCCCATGTTCATGGAAGTGAATATTAATCGTCGATGGTCATAACCGGTCACTTGAACGCGGCTTTTGTCTTGACTTCGACCTTTACATAAGTCGTCACGTGACTGCAAGTCACTCGATCTAAAGATAAATTCTTACTCTAAGAGTTGAGCAAGTCCCTCGCTCTAAAATAAAATCCTTACTTTAAGAGTTAAGCAAGTCACAAGCCCTAAAACTAAATCCTTGCTTTAAGAACTGAGCAAGTCACTCGCTCTAAAATTAAATTCTTACTTTAAGAGTTAAGCAAGTCACTCGTCCTAAAATTAAATCCTTACTTTAAGAGGAAAGAAATTCACTCGCTCTAAAATTAAACCCTTACTATAAGAATTGAGCAAGTCACTCACCCTAAAATTAAATCCTGACTTTAAGAACTGAGCCATTTGTTACCCGGCGACTCTGACCGAGCCGCATTTTATGTCATCCAGAGCCCGGGCTGAAGCATGGCAACAGATGCCCGTAGAGTTGTTTGAGTTTTACTGTCGCTCTTGCGGCAGAGCACAGGACATTGCAAGTGACGGCATACTCGCCCCCTGAGACTCGGAACTGAGAAACTCAACTCGCAGCTGAGAAACTCAACTAAAAGTGACGAGCTTTGCTTGCTCTTCGAGAAAACTTGTGCAGTTTTCTCCGGAATATTCACTGGCATCTTGCCTCTACAAATGGTTAGAACTACCTAGGGAATTAAACGTCTTCGCGCGACATCATTTTACGCTGTCGAATCTCTGGAAACGTTTTTTTTTGTACCTCAAGAATAAATTGTAATTTTGTTCACGAGTGTTTAACTGAATCATAAATTGTAACTTTGTTTACAAGTGTTTTACTAAAGAATAAACTGGATCATCGCTCAAGTAAATTACAAGACCGTTAAAAAATAGGTGTTGGCGTGTGCTAGAATCAATCTTTTTGCTCACATTTAGGTATTTTTAATAGAAATACACATAATGAGATGAAACCACATGAGCCAAGCTGTGCTAGAGCTAGAGAACCGTTAGAGTTGAACAAAAAATACATTAACGTCGTCTACGGACAGGTTTGTGGCAAGCAAATATACCCACTTTCATTTAAATATTTTTCAATTTCAATTTAAAAAATCCCCAGATTAAAATTACGATTAAGCGCGTGAGCTTAAATCCCGAGAGTCAAACTGGGCTCACGTTTGCCATGTTGCCACGGCAACATGGCAACATTTGTTGTCATGTGTGACGCTGAGGGTGAATATTACCACCATAGCGGCATCACAAAATCCTTAAGGAACAAAATTAACAAAATCAAATCCTCAGAGTAGAAAATTAACAAATTCAAATCTTCAGGGGACAAAATTAGCAAAACAAAATCTTCATGGGTCAAAATTAGCAAAACAAAATCCTCAGGGGACAAAATTAGCAAAACAAAATCTTCAGGGGACAAAATTAGCAAAACAAAATCCTCAAGGGGCAAAATTCGCAAAACAAAATCCTAAGGGGACGAAATTAGCAACCCGAATCCTCAGTTGACAAAATTAGCAAAACTTAGTCAGACCGCCGTCTTTACAAGTAAAGCCAGGCTGAAAAGCTCTTGAGACTCGAAAACTTTCCAGGCATGTCAAAAACAGCAACATAATCTACTTGGTGTTGAAGAACTATGCGCTAAAATTAGCTCTTCTCGCAATAATGCCAAACAATTTCTTCCTGTAAACAAATGTTGAAAGTTAGTTTTCAAAATCATTTGCTAACTTGAGAAAACTATCCCTGATTACTTACTGTTGAGTTCTAGATTTTCAAAGCTAGCTTTGCAAATAATTCTCCTTCTTGGCTACACGATTACTTTAAAAGAATCATTATATGCAATCCGTGACACACTAAACAGTCCACCGAAGTCTTACGCCACGCTAACTCGACACTCGCACTTAATGCAGAACAGGTCTCCAAAAAAATGCACCTTAACAGAAATAGCAAAGCATTTTCTGAGGTACAAAATGAGGATTTGAAATTTTCTTCTTGGCTTATCACACTCTTGGTGTGTTTATTGGTTTACGTATTTGTTTGGTGTCCGCTTCTTTTGTCTCTCTGTGACGCTCATAAGGATGCTCAATGACCGTATCTGGGATACGAGTTTCACCAGTGCACACGTACAAGAACATTTTAATCGCGAGTGCTATTAGGATGGATTTATTTGTTTGTCATCCGCATCTGTGATATTTATTCAAAGAAAATATTACATAAGTCCCGCCATTTTTGACTCGCCGTGTACACTAGCCATTTAATAATTCCCAAAAACAGACAACCACGAGCGTTTACAAGCAGAAGATGTCTAGCACGCGCGCCGAAGTGCAGCGCTACAAGGTTATTCCGAGCAGCAATTCACCTCGAGCTCACAATAGAATAAATTGTGCTCTTCGAATGGCGCTGTAGAGATGAAAAGAAATTCACTGCAAAGAAAATCTGCGGTGCGAGAGAATATTAGAGCATTCAATCCGGACAATAGAGCAATACTGGTGCACCACACACGCACGCATGCGCACACACACACACATGCACACATGCACAACACACACACACAGAAGCGCAACGCTCCTGCTCTATTTCTTGAGTGTCGCGCGTAACTCCATTTCGCTCGCTGAAATTTGCTATTTTGCTCTCTGAAATTAATACGCTAAAAATTCGCTCCTCCATCCCAAGCTGCAAAAACCTGGTCTACTGAACGTTTTTAGGACTGCGAGACCAGGAGAAGAAGACCGGGACTCGTTATTAAATGTTCCGAATGTTGATAACAAAAGTTACGAATGTTAATGACAAAAATCACGAATGTTGATAACAAAAATCGCGAAAGTTAATGACAAAAATCCTGAATGTTGATAACAATAGCCGCGAATGTTGATAACAAAAGTCACGAATGTTAATAATAGAAGTAATGAATGTTAATAATAAAAGTAACGGATGTTATTAAAAATGAACATCTGGAAATTTCAGAAAATCCTCACAGTTCTCTTACGGTTGAGTCTTAAATTTCAAAGCCAGCTTCACGCTTGACATTTGCACACAATCCGCCTTCCAAACCTGCCAAAACATAAAATGGTTAATGATCAAACATTCTCCGCCTATTAATCGTCTCACACTGTTAACTATTTTAACTGCTAAGCTATCATTCAGAACAACTAGTTAATTGAATAAATATCTGTTTCATAATTCAAAATGCAGCATCGATTAGACACTAAATCATCCTCTTTACCAGCAAAATAAAGCAACCGGGACACCAAATCTTCTTCACCGGCAAAGTAATGAACACAGTTTCCTTTTCTGGCTAATTCCCATTTCATTAAAAACGGCTTTACTGTAGTCCAGTTAATTCATCACTAAAATTAAACTGGCAATTAATCTCAATCTAAACTAACTTAACTCTAGCCCAATGAAGCAAATTAGAGCGGCTCTAATTGAACACAAGAATGTCACTTTAATTGACAATTTTCTCGGCGAGATAAATGCGTGAGCTACAGCGTCAGTGTTCGCTGGTGGGCGAGGTGGGCTGAGCCAACAGTGACGAAGTGGGTTCGGGAGAAGCACTGGATTGGGTTGAAAAGTAATGAAGTGGGTATAAAAAAGGAATGAAGTGGGTGTAGAAAGAGTAATGAAGTGGGTATAAAAAGAGTTATGGAGTGGGTGTGGAAAGAGTTATGAAGTGGGTATAAAAATAGTAATGGAGTGGGTGTGGAAAGAGTAATGGAGTGGGTATAAAAAAGAGTAATGGAGAGGACTGAGAAAGAGTACTGAAGTGGGTCAGGGAGGAGCAATGAATTGCAGCATAGGAGAGTAATGAAGCTACTTTAGGATGAGTAATTGAGTAAGTTAAGGAGGCGTAATAAAGTGGGCTAATGAGACGTAACAGAGTCAACTAACAAGAGCATCTACGTAGGTTCACACGAGTAGGCAGGTTGTTGTAAATGCAGAATTGAGCGAGCAGAAATGAGTGAGCAGAATTGAGTGAACAGAATTGAGTGAACAGAATTGAGTGAGCAGAACTAAGTGAGCAGAAATGAGTGAGCAGAAATGAGTGAGCAGAAATGAGTGAACAGAATTGAGTGAGCAAAACTAAGTGAGCAGAAGAGCCGCTACAGCAGCCTCTCATTACAAAGCCTGACACGCAGAGCTCGGGGGCAGGTGTAGGAGACGGAGAGCAAAGCATGAAGTGAAGGTAGAGCAAAGCATGAAGTGAAGGTAGAGCAAAGCATGAAGTGAAGGTAGAGCAAAGCATGAAGTGAAGGTAGAGCGAAGCATGAAGTGAAGTTAGAGCAAAGCATGAAGTGAAGTTAGAGCAAAGCATGAAGTGAAGGTAGAGCAAAGCATGAAGTGAAGGTAGAGCAAATAATAAAGTGAAGGTAGAACAAAGAATGAAGAGAAGTTAGAGCAAAGAATAAAGTGAACAAAGAGAGAGACAGAGGAGGAAGTAAGCAAAGAATAAAGTGGAAGTAAAAGGCGTGGTAGCA
This sequence comes from Platorchestia sp. MABIK, assembly GCA_014220935.1. NCBI lineage: Eukaryota > Metazoa > Arthropoda > Malacostraca > Amphipoda > Talitridae > Platorchestia > Platorchestia sp. MABIK. The sequence continues at coordinate 108,655 of JACJUY010001794.1, forward strand.
GATAACGAGGCGGAAGGAAGAGACTAGAAAGAGCCGAGCGATAAAAAAACAGATAATAATGAAGCGAGGAAATGGACTGAGGAAATCAAGACAGGAAAAAATATAATCAAAAATGAATAATAACAGTCCTGCAAGGCTCTGCACACGTTGAGGCAAAAATGCTGAGTGCTGTGGTGATGAAAATTAATTTNCTGGAGAGAGACGGTTGGACTGGAGCGAGACGGTTGGACTAGAGAGAGACGGTTGGACTGGAGCGAGACGGTTGGACTAGAAAGAAACGGTTGTACTGGACGGAGACGGTTAGACCGGAGCGAAACGGTTGGACTGGACGGAGACTGTTGGACTGGACGAAGGCGGTTGGACTGGAGCGAGACGGTTGGACTGGACGGAGATGGTTGGACTGGACAGAAACGAGACGATTGGACTGGACTGAGACGAAAAAATTGGACTGGACTGAGACGAAACAATTGGACTGGACTGAGACAAAACAATTGGACTGGACTAAGACTAAAGATTGAGGAGACAGGATCGCTGGCAGATAGGGGTTAAAGATCAACAAAGATGGCGATGAGACGAAATTTGAAGACCTCGATTTTTCTACTCATTTCTTCTGCTTTATAATCTACAGAGCTGCGATCTCTGCACTATCGTGTGATAATTATTGTGCTGTGAGTGGTGCAGTGGTCTACTGACATGATGGAAATCAAATGTGAACGTAAAGTGGCTCTAAGCTGGGCAGTGAGGGATTATTGTGCCGAAATTGGGGAGACAAAAAAACTTACCGGTGAGGGATAATTGGGGCGAAATCAAAGTAAAAAATTGGGCGATCAAGGATTATTCTGGCAAAATTTGATGGGAGAAAAAAGTTTAAGCTCAGGGTAAACATTTTAGTCTTACACATGATTATATTTATTTTAAATTTGTGATATCGATATTACACTAATTACTATATTCCTGGATGAAGTAGAAATTTGCGTGCAGCCGCTGCTGACCACGCAACACCAGTGGAGAATGGACAAAAATTATACAATATACATTTGACCATTGAAACTACATAACTAATAACAACATAACTGATAACCACACAACACATAACCACACAACATATAACCACACAACATCACCACACGACATAACCACACGACATAACCACACAACTTAACCACACAACATACCCACACAACATAACCACACAACATAACCACACAACTCAACCACACAACTTAACCACACAACATAACCACACAACACAACCACACAACGTAACCACAAAAGCAACACTGCTCTCTCAGTCACTATCGCCAAGTGCTATTAATGACCGTGATAACTTGCAAGCCTTTTGCTTAGCTTTATTGGCCCAAACAACAGCCCACTCACCCACTTTGTAGCCCACTCACCCACTCTGAAGCCCACTCACTCACTCTGTAGCCCACTCCCCTACTCTGTAGCCCACTCCCCACTCTGTCGCCCACTCCCCACTCTGTGGCTCATTCCCCACTCTGTCTCCCACTCAAATTGTGACCCACTCTGCATCCCACTCACCCAATCTGTGACCCACTGAAAATGTGACCCACTCTGCAGCCCACTCACCCAAACCGTGACACACTCAAATTGTGACCTACTCTGCAGCCCACTCCCCCAATTTACAACCCACTCTTCAGCGTATGTAAACTGTGGCCCACTCAAATTGTGACCTACTCTGTAGCCCACTCCCCCGATTTACAACCCACTCTGCAGCGTATGTAAACTGTGGCCCACTGTGCAATCTACCCAAATTGTAGCCCACTCTACTCTGAAGCTCATCAAAACAGTTGAATTTTCTGAAAACCCACCTCGCACCACAGCCCACTCAGCAGCGTGCCCAAACTATCGCCCACTTGACATGCCCACTTGAACGATCGCG
>JACJUY010001794.1:114903-129533 GCA_014220935.1 Platorchestia sp. MABIK
TGTGTGGGTATAGCCTGGAAGAGTAGCTGCTGTGTGGGTATAGCCTGGAAGAGTAGCAGCTGTGTGGGTATAGCCTGGAAGAGTAGCAGCTGTGTGGGTATAGCCTGGAAGAGTAGCAGCTGTGTGGGTATAGCCTGGAAGAGTAGCAGCTGTGTGGGTATAGCCTGGAAGAGTTGCAGCTGTGTAGGTTTGGCCTGGAAGAGTGGCAGCTGTGTGGGAGTGTGCCATAACCGTATCAGTGTACGCTGCGAATAAAATTCCTGTATAATGCAGGCCAATAGCTCTCTCCATTGATTGCCTTTGTTAAGCAGTCTCTGCTCAAGCACCCTGGAAAGTACGATCAATGACCACGTAAGTCTGTCTCACAGTTCCCTTGAGAAATTGGTGACGGAAGAAAACTAGCGGTGAGGGATTAATCTGCAGAAATTAGTGGGAGGTAAAACTTGGCTATGAGGGATTTTTATGCTGAAATTGGTGACGGAAAACAAACATGTCGGTTATTGATTATTGTGCCGAATTTGGTGACTGAAAATACCTTCACGGTGAGGGATCTGTGCGCTGAAATTGGTGAGAGAAAAACCTTGGCGATAAGTGATTTTTGTTTCGAATTGGTGAAAGAAATAAATTTGGTTGTGAGGGATTATTGTGCCGAAAATGGTGAGAGAATAAAACCTGGCTGTGAGGGATTACTTTGCCGAAAATGATGAGAAAGGAAAACTTCTCTGTTACCTGCCGCAAACTCCTCAGGTCTGTAACCTCAGCAAACTTGTCTGTTACCTCAGCAAACTCACAGTTTTTCCTCAGGTAAACAGCAGTGTGTTAACTTAGCGCTTCGTTTCCATAGCAAACATGTTTTCACAGAGGAAAGAGGAGGGACCATTTAGTATGCGTGAAGGTAAAAATGGAATCAATGCACAAGGTGTGTTCCCACATAAGACTCCGTGCGCTTAGAAACAGCGAGTTGAAGAGGAATAGGAAAGAAGAGGAAAATAGAGAAAGACGACGGAAAGATGGCGAAGAAAGCATGAAAACTGAAAGACGCAAAGTGGAGTCGAAAGACGGAAGTACTCAAGGTCTGCCCCTAGCTGAGGTGACCTAACTGTATCTCTCCTGGGGGCACCCTCAGTTAAAGTGCAACAGGACTGAGAAATATTCTGTAAGTGCCTAAGTCTGTTATCTGGTTTAGATATAATCTTCATTTTGTATTGTTATCTTCATTATAAATTATTATCTTCATTATAAATTGTTATCTTCATTATATATTGTTATCTTACTTAGATGTTATTATCCTGCTTATATATCATTATCTTGCATAGATATAGTTATCTTGATTAGATATTGTTATCTTATTTTAGATATTCGAATCAAAGTTTGTTGTTTTGCTCAGATATTGTAATAGCAGGTTTCACATAGGAGTAGAAGCTTTAAAGGCCATGTTTGAATATTGGGTTACTAGAAAATCAATCGAAGTGTACAAATTGAACTTATTTCTGTTTTTATACTATTTAATACATGAACAGCACTTTATCCATTTTCCAGAGGAAATGAATGCTAAATAAGTCAAACATCGGTTGTAAAACGCTGCACCATTAGACAAAAAATCTGTTTCATTCAAAAAATTCCTCATGATGAATCGAACAATTCCTTAGAACGGTAATGGCAGTTTGTTGCTCCACTGATTGTTTGCTCGCTTGATTGCTTGTTAGCTTTTTTGCTTCTTTGCTTGTTTGCTTGTTTGATCCTTGGCTTGTTTGCTCATTTGCTTGTTGACGTGTTGCTTATTTGATGAGTTTGCCCACCATCATATGCGCCTTTTAAATTAAATAAATTAACACTGCACTCAGCATTAAGTTGTATCATATTAGTCACCCAACATTCGCCACTGTCGACAGCGTTAAGTTGTATCATATATACGTTAGTCACCCAATATTCAACCCTGCAGACAGCGGTTGTTTCATATATACGTTAGTCACCCAATATTCACCACTGTAGACAGAATTAAGTTGTTTCATATGTACGTTAGTCACCCAATATTCAACCCTGCAGACAGCGGTTGTTTCATATATACGTTAGTCACCCAATATTCACCACTGTAGACAGAGATAAGTTGTTTCATATGTACGTTAGTCACCCAATATTCACCACTGTAGACAGAGATAAGTTGTTTCATATGTACGTTAGTCACCCAATATTCACCACTGTCGACAGCGTTAAGTTGTATCATATATACGTTAGTCACCCAATATTCAACCCTGCAGACAGCGGTTGTCTTATATANCCACTGCAGACAGCGCTACGTTCAACAGTGACACGCTCACCTTTACTTTATATGGCCTGAGCTCGTATCATAACTACAGCGTCATTATCAGCAAGGTCTTCGCAATCTGCCCTGGTGCTGCAGTTTACAAATCATTAAGGTGTGTTCAACTGCGCATGCCCAGATTTCGCTGGCGGTGTTTTACACACCTTTTTGGGCCCCTCATTTATCTAAAGAGAGAATTCGCTGTAGCAACAGTACTTGCGCTGAGCGAAAGCTGTTGTGAACGTGAGAATTTTCTTTGTATGGGATGTGTTTGACTTGAATTAGGACTCTAAATACAGGGAAGACAGAAAACTGTCATGGATGAAGTATTTATCTAAATTACTGTTTAAATAAACTAAGGAATTAAATGACTGTATAAATTTGCTTGCATAATACACTACGAAGAAATTTTGCTACCTAGTATATTACTGTACAATGAAGCAGAAAAAAACTATTGACACCCTTTCAGAACCACGTGGAATTTTAGTTAAGAATGAAGGGAATTTTCCTCACATTAGCGCACTTCCGTAAAATTGGAAGTTCCAGGACCCTTCAGCAGATCCAGCAAAAGAATCCTACCCTCAGTCAACACTCCAACAGATCCAACAAAAGAATCCTACCCTCAGTCAACACTCCAGCAGATCCAGCAAAAGAATCCTACCCTCAGTCAACACTCCAACAGATCCAGCAAAAGAATCCAACCCTCAGTCAACACTCCAGCAGATCCAGAAAAATAATCCAACCCTCAGTCAACACTCCAGCAGATCCAGAAAAAGAATCCTACCCTCAGTCAACACTCCAGCAGGTCCAGCAAAAGAATCCTACCCTCAGTCAACACTCCATCAGATCCAGCAAAAGAATCCTACCCTCAGTCAACACTCCAGCAGATCCAGCAAAAAAATCCTAGCCCAATGATGAGCTCGGAGATCTATGGCTTCACTCACTCAGGAATTCTTCAGAGCCCCGACCTAAAATCCTTCAGGAACCGGTTTGTTCACGCCAAGGAACCGGCCACACCTGATCAAAGTTCAGCTTTAGGATCCCATTTCTCTTCAGGATGTAAATTTGTTTCCATGTTTAACACGTTCACTACGGTTGCTATTTTAGCAGTCTTTCGTTCGTGACGGTTGCAATTGTTCACCACTGCATGTGTTTGGCACGCACCACAGCCACGGCAGTTGGTGACTAGCTCAGTTCAACTTTAAGCAACATGTAGATATAATAAAATGTGTGGGACAAATATGGTACACATCGTCACCCACATAAAAATTCATTATTGATACACGTCTTGAGGCAAATGTGTACCACGCCTCCGTGGTGCATATTTAATCCAAAACGTGTGTGCTGCTGTGAGCGATGACTTTGTGACGTGTTGGTACAACTTAGGTACGCGTATCTTTGATACATGCTCGCTTATATTCTAGATGTATACCACGGTAGAGGAAACAAGGTAGGGTCATTTCTATGGGAGGAAATACACCTCCTCTTGTTCGGTTAGCCAATAGAAAGGCTTTATTTCAAACAAACTTTATGACGTCACCAAACCGCAGTGTCGTTAGGCCAATAGCGGAGCCAGATTTGTGGGTAGCAGTGATACCAGATGCAATGTGAGATCAGCTATTGGTTCGTTGCCGTGACGTCAGCAAACCCACGTCGTCAACGAAAAAAAGACTGGTTTGAACCTACCTTGTTTCCTTTACCGTGATGTATACCCACTATTTTATTTTAGCGTTGATATTATGATTCAAATTTACATTTTATCTGGCTTGATTGTATCATAAATTAACTATAGAGACATATATTTTCACTTCTCAGCCATGAACGATGCAACCTTTCGTTGAAATAAAAGCAGTGCGATAGTTGAAAATGATTCTTATAACGGCGAATGCTTCCCTGATGAATCCAGCGCATATATAGATGAATTATCGGAATGAGAAGCAGAGAACTTGTCGGTCGATGAAACTTTTCAAAATGATATGAGCCATGAAGGCACCGGAGTTGCAAATAATTGGAAATCTGTATCTGCACCACCACGATTGTTTCCACTCACTGGCAAAAAAAATGTGTGTAGAACCAATAACAGAGTTGGAAGATTGGAAAGTTTTGCCAATTGATATTTACAACTTATTTTTATCTGGTGTGATTTTTGATTTATGCTTAGTTTCAATAGTTTTCTTTTGACGGAAAGTAGTTTCTTTTGTTACAAATGACGTTTTTCATTGTGATTTTTATTTATAGTTAATATTAAAAGTCTTCCCTGCAACGGAGAGTATTTTATTTTCTTACAAATGGCTGTGATTTTATTGTGATTTTCGATTAAGACCCTAACTTTTTTCAATAAGGGATCTAAGTAAAACTATTTTGACATCATTTCAGCCTTTTCCAAATACATACAGGAAAATAATTACATAAGTTCAATAAAATATAAGGTGTAACGTGGATTTTCAGACAATGCGAAAAAATGAGCAGTGGTACACATGTGTACCAACACGTATATCAGTAATGGACCACGTGGTACATCACACATCTATGCTTACCATACACAATCACACCCCACACCTTTGCACACTACACACAATCACACACCGCACACCTTTGCACACTTTTCACAATCACACACCACACACCTTTGCACACTATACACAATCACACACCGCACACCTTTACTCACTACACGCAATCACACACCGCACACCTTTGCACACTACACGCAATCACACACCGCACACCTTTGCACACTACACACAATCACACACTGCACACCTTTGCACACTACACACAATCACACACCGCACACCTATGCACACTACACACAATCACACATCGCACACCTTTACTCACTCCACACAATCACACATGTACGTAATCATTGTCTAACAGACCCACACAAGACTGCGCCATCAATATTTTACTAATTGGAAGATCTTGCAGCAAATGATACCGGACTTATTCTTTTCCAGATGGTCGGATCATACCACCGAATGTTGTTTGTAGAAGTTACAGTGTCGTCAAATTTACAGAGTTTTTCCAGTAATCTCTTTGCGAAATGCCCTGGAAGTGGAAGTTACAATGTCCTTAAATTGCCGTTTTTCAGTAACCTCTGAATTTAGGAGTGACATTATTCTAAAATTGTTCTTTTTTCAGTAACCACTGAATTTAGGAGTTACAATCTCTTAAAATTGCCCTTTTTTCAGTAACATGAATTCAGGAGTTACGATGTCCTAAAAATACCATTCTACAGTAATCACTAAATATAGGAGTTCCAATGTCCTAAAATTGTCCTTTCTTCAATAACCTCTGAACGCCATGCCTTGGGAGTTATAACGTCGTAAAATTCTCGATGTTTTTCTGTAATCTGAGAACACATTGCCCTGTGAACTAGTGAACCCAGGCAATTTATCACGCAATCAACGCGTACATTTCTCGAAGCCCGTTCCGGAGTCTCAACGTGTTGCTTTTTACCCAAATTAGACGCTCGATCGATGTGAGCTCAGATTAAATATAAACACGACAAAACGCACACCAATACCTGCATATAGTCGACGTACTTTGCTAACGACATAGATACGTCACTCGGCGAATCCATGACTTGGTTAATTTAGTCAATTTGTGATGATTCGTCACTCGACGTCTCCGTGACGAATTTAGTCAATTTAGATGATGATACGTCCTTCGAAGTATTTGGATACGTCTCTCGACGTACAAATTTAAATACGTCACTCGACGTCCATATTTTGATACATCATTCGACGTCTCCAAGTCCAGTAGACATACACTAGTACGGTGAAATTCAGCACACCAGCCCTGTGTGCTGTTGACAAGTGCCGGTCAGCGCAGGATGGGACGCTGCATAACAAATTTACATTGCAAATGGGCTCGCTTCTCTGCAACACGGCTCAACTCTCAATATTTAATTGCGGAAATGACGTACATGCGCGCTAACTCCTCTCAAGCTGTGGACAAAAATGAATTTTGATCGATGTGCGCATCTCGAAAACATTATTCAACTTACCAGAACCCGTAACTTTCTATTTAGACGGAGCGTGGTTGCGATTTCTAGGAATTTCTACTGTGAAAAACTCAGTTTGCGTGCAAGAAAATTAGACTTGTTGTATTTGATGTTTGATGTGTTTGGTGTTTGATGTATTTGATGTTTGGTGAATTTGATGATTATTTGATGTATTTGCCGCTTGATGTATTTGTTACTTGATATATTTCATGTTTGATGTATACGATGTTTGATGTATTTGATGTTTAATGTATTTGATGCATTTGATTTTCGAGTTTTCTCAGTTGAGTAGAGGAACGTGAGCTCGCAAAAAAATCGTCAGTTTTGATGATGTTCAATAAGAGACGTTTGCTTTTCGAACGTTTCCTCAACATTCAAAGGCGTCCAGTATGAGCTAGCAATTGCGCAGCTCACGAACATTGCGACTATACTAATTTTAATTTGTTTCGAAAAAATTAATGACTCTCAGAAATTACAAAATAATTGTTGGAGTTTTATTTGAAAAGTCACAATGGATATTCCGAATTAACAAGGGAGTTTTTTTTAGAAACTTGGCTCAAACATTCTCCAGAAAATCTTTGTTCAGTTGGTCAGGGTAGTAATTTATATTGTTCAATAACCGAGGCTCATAGTAAAGCAACCATCCTTTCGCAGCACGTGTCTTTCTCACATACTTATACGATCGAAGGAGCCCATTAGTAGAACTTTATTTGAACAAACATGATCAGAAAAAAGGGAGTCAGCGCGATGTTAGAAAGAAAGCTTAAAGAGTTTACTAAAAGTCAATTTCAGTGTAATAATAAATTCTGGTTATCTGTGTTTCTCGAAGCAAAAAATCGCGCGTGGAGTTCACTGCGCTGATGTGAGTAGATTTCTCCAGTACATCCCGCAAGTTTGGGCGGTAATTGTGTGCCCGTATCACCACAAGCCCACGTTTAACCCGGAGCAAATATTTTCTACCCTTAAAAAACGTTCTCTTAACAAAGCTAAAAACGACGAAAACGAAAAATATTGAAAGAGTGACCGCGTCTAAAAACAGCAAAACTATTTATAACCCGACACAATGTTTTCAATTTCAAGTCTTCAGCTTCAGTACGGCAGAGCTGAAGTTTTATTTCAGAAGCGTCACAGTCGCCATCGATGATCAGATTTGGAAGCATTTCTCGCATGAGACGCATTTGTTATTCTAAAGAGGCTAATAATATTTAATGTGCTAAATAACTAATATTTCAGGCTGATTTTTTCGGTGGAGGACATTATGATAAAATTTGATAACAATTCTGCTGGAATAATAATACTAATACAACATGAGTAGATTTTCTTGCCACTTATTACTATGATCGTACCAGCCAACTCGTTCCAGCCAATTCGTTACAGCCAACTCGTAACAGCCAATTCGTTACAGCCAATTCGTTACAGCCAACTCGTAACAGCCAACTCGTAACAGCCAACTCGTAACAGCCAATTCGTTACAGCCAATTCGTTACAGCCAATTCGTTACAGCCAATTCGTTACAGCTAATTCGTTACAGCCAATTCGTTACAGCCAATTCGTTACAGCCAATTCGTTACAGCCAATTCGTTACAGCCAATTCGTTACAGCCAATTCGTTACAGCCAATTCGTTACANTATAGCCAATTCGTAACAGCCAATTCGTAACAGCCAATTCGTAACAGCCAATTCGTAACAGCCAATTCGTTACAGCCAATTCGTAACAGCCAATTCGTTACAGCCAATTCGTTACAGCCAATTCGTAACAGCCAACTGGATCACGTATAGCTTAAGTGTTTCTCCGGACGCAATTTTCATTGAATTGTTTTGCAAAGTTAGACAAGTCCAACCAAATTTTTCGGTTGCAAGTGAAACTATGACGAAGTTCACTTCTTTCTGAAAGATTTTTGCTCGATCTTGAGCTAGTTTTCTTACATATTTGCTGAATACATAAAAAAATGTGAATGAAGTGGAGCATTTCAATATTTTCGAACTTCAAAATGAATCCATTGAAATAAATCGTACAATTAATCAAAATAAATTGTCCTATGAGAGTTCTTGAGAACGTTTCGCTGAAGCCTTTCAAATAATTCAAACAAAAATCAATGTAAATCCGAGAAAAATAATTCATGAGAACATTTCACAAATTGATTGTGTAGTCACGCAACAGCTGTGCAGTCAGACTTTACCCTCAGGTGAAATTTTTAAATATTAATTTAAAATTGATATTAATATTGACAATATTAATTACAATTAAAAATTGCAGTTTATTATTAAATTATTAATAATAATAATATTAATATAAATACTAATTTAAATTTTAATATACATATTAACATAACTATTAAAATAAATAATATTATAAATATTGATTTAAATATTAACATATGAATGTTAATATGAATAATAATTTTAGCATTACTATTAATATTAAATATAAATGTAAATAATATTAATAAATATTATCAAAAATATTAATAAAAATATTATTATAAATATTAATTTACATATTTATAATTTTTTTGAATTTTTTATCATTAATATAACTGCCCTGCACGCCTAGAGCTATCAGGCCACTACACCGAACTGCTCAGTGATTTGCTCAAATTTCTTTCATGCCTTTTTTTGTTAATTTTTATTTTTTTTTTGTCCCATTTATTTTAAAGGTTACTTAGATTAGGTGATTATTTAGAACTTTTTTCTTGCTCTGCGCTCATTGATTTCGTCAATTCCTTCTATTCCTTTTCCTCCTTTTTTGTTTATTTTATTTTTTCCTATTTCTTTTAAAGTTTATTTAAATTTGGTTATTACCAACCACTTTTTTTTTCTTTGTGCTTTTTATTGTAGATCGATTGGGTAAATTCCTCTCATTCCTTTTTCGTTTATTTATGTTGGTTTGATTTATTTACAATTTCTTTTACAATTTATTTAGGTCTGGTTTTCACTTAGAGCTTTTTTTCTTGCTCTACGCCCTTTATTGCATAGTGATTTGAAAATTCCATCTTTGTTTATTTACAAATTCTTTTATAGTTTATTCAAAAGCGGTTCTTTTAGTGCACTTTTTTCCTTTCGTCACGCTCCTAATTTTATTTTTTAATCTCTGTTCTTTAAATGAGGTGAATTCATTCACTTTTCCTTTTGTCGTTCGTTGTTTTTTATTTTCCTGTTATTTGCTTTTCCTATGAAGCGGATGTGCTGTGAAATTCTTAGCTTAATATCTCACTGTTTTTCCGTCTTTCTAGAGGAAGGATACTCTGGAAACTTTTTCGAATTTTACGTTCCTGGTCGTTTCTTTTAATATAGGAATGAGATGCTGTAAACTTCTTTGCTCCTCATTTGTTTGCTCGTTGCTCTTTCTAAGGGAAGTGTGTACAGTAAAAATGTCCATTGTTTTCTAAAGGAAAACTTCACTACGCAGTGCAATGGTAGAACATTGGACACAAGACCAGCAAATACTTCTCAAACAGAGTGTCAGTGAAAACAGTAGCCGGTTCAAAAACCTTCTAATATGTACAATATTAGTGCTAGAAATCAGAAATAAGTTGCACTCAAACGAGCAGGATATAAAGTTTTATATTATTCAAAAATTAAGAGATCACGGATCCGAGATTAAACATTTCTTTCACGACAAATTGTCTCTGTTTCAATTTTCATTGTGCTATTCTTGGGTCTAATGACCAGCGAATGAAATTGTAATTCTACAGATGCACCTGAACGTTTATCACATCGTATGTGTGATTTCAGATAAAATTGCAAATTCTGCTCTTTTTGATGAAACTTTTATTACTCTTTTAGCATTTATAGTTAACAAGCAACGAGTTTTTAAAATCGATTGCTTTTTAAAATCGGTTACCACGGTAGAAGCAACAATGTAGGGTCTAACCAGTCTTTTTTCGTTGACCGTCTGCCAACGCTGACGTCATGGCCCAAACCAATAGCAGCGCTCGTATTGCATCTGACAACACTGCTAGCCCCAAATCTGGCACCACTATTGGCCCAACGACATGTCGCAATGGTTACGTCATAAAGTTTGTTTGAAATGAAGCCGTTCTATTTGCTAGCCGAACAAGAGGTTTATTTTCCCCCATAGAAATGACTACCTTGTTTCCTCTACCGTGACGGACGCCCTATATTTCAACACCCACCTACATGCCCCTACACAACATGCACGCTTCTATTCGACAGGCATTCCTGAATATATTTATGATGAACATTTGAAGGCCCCTAAGAATAAATTGCAACAGTTAGAAGTAACGTCGAATAGGCCTATGTGAGAAAACTATCAAGTTTCTCACCTGCAAATGCCAAACTACTTACACTGGCTTATTTCTCTTCTAAACTGGGAATTAAAACACCAAAATTCATGGCAAAATAGTAAATTTCACTACTTGTGAAATTGCGAGTAACAAAACTTGGATTTATTCTGCAGCAGTGCCAATTCAAGCTAATAATACGTGAGTTTTAATATATTCATAATGATGAAGCTTAATAGTAATAATATATAGTACATGTCTCAAAAATTACATATTTCAATATGTAGATAAATAATAATTATTTAACACTCTTAGTTTTTTCACGTTAGAAATTTCAACATTCAAAGTCACCAAAATTTTTCACGCAAATTCCATGGAATGAAGCAAGCTGCAAACAAAGATTTATAAAAAAAATACTAGGTAAATCTATGTGGTGAATCTAAACGAAGATCAATTCTACGCCAATCGTGGGCGTTTGATTCTCTTCATCTATTCAAAAAACAAAGACCTAAATTAAAATTTTCAAAGCACCGTAATGCATCACACTTATTTTGTTTGTAGCAAGCTCACAATAACTTCCTTTGTGACTTCATTCTATTGAAAACCCGTTCCTATTGCCTCACTGGTGGTTCTTTTGAAAGATATTTACTGATTCCGATCTTTCTCACAATAGTATCCTCGATCGCAAGCTTCTGCAAACATACTTTCGTGACCGTTTTAACATCACGAAATTTCGTTACAGCCGTTTGATTTCCCAGAATGGTTACACCCGATTTATTTCCCCGTCCTGTTACAGCCGTTTGATTTTCAAGAATTGTCGCAGCTGTTTATTTCCTAGAATGGTTACACCCGATTTATTTTCCCGTTCGGTTACAGCCGTTTCATTTTCAAGAATCATTATCGCCGTTTTTATTTCTCCGTCCCGTTACAGCCGTTTCATTTCCCAGAATTGTTCCACCCGTTTTTTTCCCGTCCGGTTACAGCCGTTTCATTTTCAAGAATCATTAGAGCCGTTTTTATTTCTCCGTCCCGTTACAGCAGTTTTATTTCCTAGGATTACTACTGTCATTTTATTTCCACGTCCCGTCACCGGCGTTTTATTTCCCAGAATTGTTACATCCGCAGCACTATTTCCCTCTCCCTTATACCTGTTACACTTCATTTCCCTTAAAACAAAATGATGCAAAAACTTAAACAAATATGTCGAGAAAATATAACATATTATCAATACATTACCTGAACATTCAGGCATATGATATTTTTCACTTGCAACAAATGGTCGTTTTAACACTTCTCTTTGAAGTGCAGAAATAGAATCTTCTCGGAAATCCATTTTTCAGTGGAATGCTTACCCCAAAGTCAATTTTTATCATTTAGTAAGTTAGCGTTTAGCTACGTCATGTAGAGAACTTGGTCTCTATAATGTCGTCTCGAACATAAATTCCCAATGACTTCCCATAGCATTTTTATGAAACACTCACATCGTAAATAAGGAAGGAAATTTATTACAAATATTGAATTTGTACAGTCTTTCTTTAATTAGTATCAAGTTCGTAATTAAATACCAAATCAAATTAATGGCAAATTTTAAATTCGTAGAGTAAGTTTTATATTTGTACCCAGTTCGTAATCGTCCTAGCAAACTTTCGTATTGAATTTTTTCGAGCTTGTTGCGTTTCACAGCAGAAATTCCGAAGCTAAATTCCTTGCTATAATTACCGCACCAACACAAGATTCACCTGCGTTAAAAAAAAGATAGTTAAATCCTGGTTGTTATTTCCGTAGACTTGTGCACACAAATATGCAGCGTATGTTTAATTTCAAAGGAAAATTCACTATCGCAAAAATAACTATCCTCAAGTTTGATTTTAAAAAAAAAGTTCTGATAAAAAATACTGTCGTGTTTGTTTATGTGAAATTTGTTTTTGTATGAGAAATCTCTGAGTGGAAATCACTGGGAATTATTTTCTGCAGTTTAACTGTGTTCGCATTTGCATAGAAAATGCATTTTCTTGTCCTGTAAGCTGGCTCGTAAATTACAATTAACATATTAATGACCACGCGCTATGTATTCACAGGCGACTTGTAAGAAAATTTTGTGCAAAAAATTCATTTATGTTCCTATGGAGAACCCGTACGACAAAAACACAAATAAAAGAATAATTGAATAGATTCTGTTTTCCAATACTATACTATGAAGCAAACACGCACAAGATACTCAAATTTCTACAATGACATTACACATCAAATTAACACAGAACGTTTACGAAAAAATGAAACATCACTTTCATCATTTCCAGACCGTAAGGCAGAGCGAACAGAGTTGCATTGAAGAGCACAGAGCGCAACACTCCTCCCCCCGCAACCTCCCACGAACTACTGATGCCAGGCAGACCAAAAACCCCGGCTCCCACTTTTCCATGAATAATACAAGAATGCTTAATGTGCAATGGCTACACGAAAGTAATCATGGTGTTTATACAAAGGGATTTTTTTGTGAAGCAAATTTGCATTCAGTGATTCTGTAATCTTGGCTGCACTGACGTGTCCTTTGTTTTATTTGCAGATATTTTGTTGAAAATGAGCCAAAGCTTAAAACGTTCAAAGTAAATGTTTTTAAAGTACTTCTCCATTTCTTTTCTTAGAAATGATGATCATTTTGACAAATATTTTGGACTCTGAATTTTATTCGACACTAAAAGTAAGCTTGCAAATAAGCTTGTTCCGATAATTGGGAAAATTTCTCAGGTTTCTCGCTAACGATTCACAGACGACTAACTTGCTGCCACAACGAAGCTTTCATTCTGAAAATGTCTGCCCTCAAAAATGTCTCGAGAGTAGTCAGACTTTACATGTAAAAATCCAAACAGTTCGCTAGGTAGTAAAATGATCTTTGTTGCAAGAGTGACATTCATTTCGACTGAAGGATTCTCAACCTAGAGAAATACATTAAAAATATAGACAATCACAGATTAAGCACTGAGAATTCGTAGGAAGAGATGGTGTTCGAAGTACGTTAAGGATTTTTTGACCGAAAAATCTGATGTAGTCATTGTTACTGGCGCTGTTGTGTATATGGTGTCGTTATGATATCGAAATTTATAAGCTTGAAACTAAATTTGGAAACGAAACTACTTCAAAATGTAGCTTAGCAAAAAAGATCTATAACAATGTTCCGTCACCGATACTTAAAATTAGGAAAATACTGAAAATTAGGGGAAAACCTTCTCCTGTGAATTATTTTGCGCATTTTTATCAACATTTGCAGAGATATGTTACAGAATAGATAAGTAAGTTTAAGTGCATTAAAGATATATTTGAAAGGACTCCCAATATTACACAGAATTAGATCCTATTATCTGAAGAGTTAGATTTCACTTGTTTCTCGTATCACAATGGTTAGTTTCTCATAGTTGATTGGGTCATTTGTTTTTGACTAGGTTTTTTGGTGGCTGCGGGTAAACTGATCTACATTAATTGTACTCTATTCTATTCTCAAAAAAATGTAATAAATATGTTAAGATGAAAACATTTGATTTCCATTTTGTGCTATGTGTATAACTCAATATTGCGTCTTTACATTTGCCTACGCCGACATTGCGTACCTTATACCTGCCTACGCCGACATTGCGTACCTTATACCTGCCTACGCCGACATTGCGTACCTTATACCTGCCTACGCCGACATTGCGTAACAGGCTCAGCTGCAATTAGACGCCAGCAATCAAGGGTACATTGCAGACTTAAAAAGCAAGCTCAACACACTTCCCATTCTTATCAGTTGCTGCCCAAAATGTACAGGAATTAGCGTAGCTGTAATTAACTAACGGGGGTAATTTGTCTTCGTGTGGGCAGTGTAGCGAGGACGGTGTTGTGGTGCGTGTGCGAGTTGATGTATGTGTGAGATGGTCACATGTGACGCACGCACACACACATATCGCTCACATACATTATCTACACACACACACATGTCTCACACACACACATGACTCACACACACACACGACTCACACACACACATGACTCACACACACACATGACTCACACACACATGTCTCACACACACACACACATG
>JACJUY010001795.1:0-11146 GCA_014220935.1 Platorchestia sp. MABIK
TTAATCCACCACAATTTACGTCAGAGGATCAGTAGCGCGCGGGCACACTCGGGCACGTGTCTCGGGCCAACTCAAACTCCTCTGGTTACTAATTTACTGCTATAAATTGTAAAATAATCATTTGCGACGAAAAGTGCATGAAAGAAAACTTGTTTATTTTGATATAATTAACAATGTTTCGGCACTCAAAATTCGATATTCGATTATTAGCAAACGCTTCACATTTACCTTTCATCAACCATGATTAATTATACTTTTCAACACTTTCATTGACAATTCATCCATTTTAGTTCCTGTACAATAATTTCATACAATACAGATTATGAATGAAACAAAAATTTACCATAGTATTTTTTATATTGCTACTTCTAAATGAATCAGAAAATAGTACTTCACACTAGAATGTTGCCAAAATATTCCATGTCAAGCACTGAAAGAGAAACTTAAGCTCACTAATAATCTTATCTAACTAAAAGAGGAAAACAGTCATGAATAAAACAATTAATCTCAATTCCAACAAAAAAAAATTTCAATTTGAAATAGTAGCCATTTTCAAATTTGTTAATATAATGACCCATTAACGCAAATTGAGAACATCCTATGTAACAGTTCCAATTATGTACACTCCACACATGCAACATGGTGAATAAATAGTGTTCCTCTTTCGAAATAATGAAAACTGTACACAGCATTTTAATTTTCTACATTCTTCAAAATTAATCCATTCTCTAAGAGATTTTTGAATCACTTTAAAGCGACTGACTTAAAAAACATTCACAACTTCTAATATGCTTGGTTTCTACGGTACACGTATGCTCCTCAAAACTTCGTGAATAAGAACACCAGAAGGTTCGTGAAGAAAGGGATCTAATTTCTGAAACTGAAAAAACACCGTTACCAATAGTTTTAACATAACAGAACAGAGAGCAAACAAATATCGGCAGAGGCAAAAACTCAAGTTGAAAAGGCGTGCGGCATGCAAAAGCTCAGATCTCGCCAATGAACATGAGAGCAGAATGTGCTTGTTCAAATCAGGAACGACTTTAGTATGAGTACCTCTGAAGAACATCAAGAAACAATTCTTGTTATTCTTAAGAGACTTAATGAAATAGCCCGAAAGTTATGGCTAGGACTCTTCAAAATCAAATAATTCTATGATATATTAAAAATCAAAAGGAACGAGAAAGAAATCAAAGATATTTTGAATCCTTGAATCCTCCTTCATTTTAAAAAAAACGATGTCTATTTTTCGATATATTTCAAGGTAGTGGTTCATAATTAGTGGACACACCATGATTAATGATGTTAAAAATCTATGCTTATTTCTAACTTGGTGGGTAAATGCCACATGATTCATTCGTTTTCAATTGTTTCATTAAAAAATGTCTGGTTGAGGTAGTACTCTTTTCATCAACCGAGGTTGAGTGGGAAATAATGGCTAGGTTCTTTTTTTTTAGCAAAAAATAACGAGATCACATTTATAGAATTCGAGCTTTTGATCATTTCACAAGAGAGGTTAGCGCTCATAAGATTAAAATTTTTTCATACTTTGAGGCGTAAGACACTACAAGGCTGTGAACACATGTTTGGTATTTTGCTTTGTGAGATTTGTAGAAAAAATCACCCGTGAATTATGAAATTGAAGAAATATAAATAAAAATTTTTATCGATTCATGAAAGAATTTTTCCTGCCAATCATTTTATAACTACTTTCTTAAAAGGAAGCTTCGATTTACCATCACTCGGGCAATCATCAGTGTTTCGTTACCCAAAATTTGAGCTGCATCCTCATAACAAAATATGAGCTGTATCCTTTTGGTATCCTTGCAACAAAGCATCGCTTTACTTATGGTACTTTTGAATGAAAGTCATTATTTTGATTGATACCATTACAGCTAGGCTTCAATTTACTTTTTCCCTCGTTGCAGAGAGAAGTAGGTTTAATTGCCACACCATTCCAGTAAATCGTCTGTTTACTTAAGGATTTCTGACAATTTATTTGTATAGATGTGAATCATAATTAGTTATGTTTCTATCATCGGCACCTCGGTAACGAAAAGTCTGTAATGCTTTAAGCATATTCGCATTGAAAGGTTTATTTACTCTCGTCACCTTTGTAAGGATACGTCGTTGCCTATGGCACACTTAGAGCGAGAGGTCTTTTAAATCTCCATAACAACAAAGCGTCTATTTTTACTTAGACAGATTTTTAAATAGGTGTCTGTTTCCTTTTGGTACGTTTAGAAGTAGGTGGCTACAGTAAAAAACTTCTAGTTGCAAAAATGTCAGAAGTAAATAGACATCTTGTTCCATAGATGCCATATCTAAATAGATGCCTCGTTGCCAGGGTGCAATACGTAAATGGATAAATTGTCACTATTAAACTGATCTGGTTATCACAATTAAATAGATACCTTAGTAAAAATATGACATGAGCAGTGAGACTCCTTGTTCCATTGATCACATGAGTTAACAGACTACAAAGATGTCAAAAGTTTCGATGTAAATATGTCAGAAGTAAATAGGTTTCTTTTTCGACGCTCACGAAAGTAAATAAAAGCTTCTTCTTCGAAGTGACATTAGTAAATATACATGTCATTCCTAGCAAATCATAACTAAACATCCTGCTTACAAAAGTTTTAAAATTAGCTATACGCCTCAATGAAATAATTAGAGGACATGATTGAAGATAATACATGTATGCCCAAGTTAAAAATAAACCCCCCATTGCCAAGATGCTGAAAGTGAAGAGACGTTTCGTTGAAAATAGAAAAAAAATAAATAGACGCGGCATTGCAGGAGGTGCCAAGAAATAGATATTGTACATGAACGCTGTGCACCATATGTACGTATGGGAGCTGCAATATTGAATAACTTCGTACATAAAGTAACGAATAGGAACAAAACCTTTTTTTATTTTTTCTTAGTCAGAAAACAGTATCCTCTTCATTGGAGCTAAGACTTGGAATACGATCCCTGCTGAAATCCACGATTGAAGTTCTTATAAAACTTTCAAAACGAATCTTGAATTCCTCTTCTTATCGAAATATTAATCACATAAGGTAATGAAGTCACATCTGTCCTGCTATATGATTCATCTTGATACGGTAATTAGCCATAATTAATTTTATAGATCTTAAGTTTGATCCTAATTTTTTCTAGAATCTGCTGTTCCAATCTAGCCACTATAAACTATTTTAGTAAAATCAAGCAATAAATCATTAGAAAACCAATTCCTTGATCAGTCTAGTGTGCACCTAGGTTAATTAAATTATGTTGAAAATAATTGTACACTTTAAAATAGCGTTGATGATAGGATGCCCTAGAAGTCGCCGAATTTATTCGGGCCCACAGGTAGCGGTACTCAAATGTGTCCACTGCGCTAGACTAAAGAAACAATGTACAGCTGTATCGCTTGTGGTAAATAAATCATTTAAATTGTAATAATAATAATTGCATCCATTACATTCAGTACTATGTTGTTATTGCTTCAAATCGTTTGCAAAATCATTCTTATATAAAAAAAAATCATCAATAGTGTTATTGAGGATTTCATTATCGGGTTTCCTGCCCAATGAAATTTCCGTTTGGTTTCTTTACTCAAATCTGTGCCACATTTATACCAAGTGAATAAGAAAACGAAAAATTAAAATAATATATGAATAAGAAACTAAATAACTGAAATAGCATTTGTCGTATGTCATGATTGGATTATTATGACATATAAAATATTGCGAAAAGGAAGTGCAACCATGTTTTCGTATATAAATATTCTTAATGAGTTCAGTTTTTTAATTCATTATAACGGAAGAGAAACAATTCAACAAACTTCGTGTTTATTCCTTCATCAAAAAGGAGCCAAATTAATAAGTTGTTGAAATTATTTTAATGGAAATCCCTCAAAAAATCACTCACACAGCTTTTGCTCTGCCAATAATTCAACGCACGTCAACAATACAGTATTTCATCTAAAATAGTCCCGTCGTTCTCAAGAATAGAATATGTAAACGCATTGTTCTGATGTTCATTTGAAAGACAATGCACTTCAAATAAAAATACAAGCACTTTAAATGGAGCAATGATATTGAAATGGACCAACCAGATCACACGTCAAAAAGATAACTCGCGATCAAATTGGCTTTCATTTACGTGAAAGAATATATTATTCAACAGGAGCATTCAGATACTTGATTGAGTGCAAAATCCTGAGTGTGTAATGAAACTCGCTCTTCTGACTAAATATTTTTTGCCTAATTAGTTAACTTTAATTAGAATCAAGTACATACTCAGTAGAGTAATAGTTCATTTCCATCAGGTCGAGATTCTCGGATTCGAGGAATCCTTTCCTTTATATTCGCAGTACCTGAAATACAATATTTAAGCTGCATATTTTTTAAATTCGGTTGTTTCAGTTCACGTTCATGCTTTACAAACGAAAGTTAGTAGTCTTTCTCTCCCTTTTTAAAAGTAATAAGTCTCTCGAAAATAAGACAAGTAACAAGTAACGAGTGACGCGTATTTGAGTCACCCGTTATTAATTTTCAAACTCAAGTTCTCCGATATTTATTTAATTCTGATCCTCATTTACTGTTATTTATTTCTCCAAGTTCTTCATCTATTGTTCATGTTGACAGATCACTTACAAAATTCTTGCTGTTCCATACTTCAAACACTAATTTCTGTTCTTGTTGGAAAGATGAAAATAAGTTGTTTATTGTTTCGGAGGCTTAAATTTACCATCACATTCTCCTGAGATTAAAAACTTAATTTATCTTCTCTTCGCCTCACCTGACAACAAAACTGAGTAGATCGAGCGCCACACTGCCTGTCTTTCAGTACTTTCTTCTTCGAAAGTGTTCGTTTATTTTAGCTTCTGAAGTGTTCAGAATTGCATCGAGTCTTCTCATCCCAAGCTGGCATCTCTTGCTCGGGCCGGCCAATTCTCCACATCCAGAGATTCGGGCATTTCGAGCTCACTGCTTTTAGTAAAAAGTTTTTGAAATGCGACAAAATCAATGTCAAGGAGCGCCAAGCGGTCATTCATGCCTAAATTTAATTTGATTACAACATGGCAGTCATCCCACTCTCTGACTTGACATCAGCTTATTCTTGGCATCCTTCTAGAATAGACAGTACTCGAGCAAATTCTTGCTAAAGATTTCATTAATGAAAATTAGATGTGAAGTTTCGAGTTCTAACTAAACAAAGTAGGAGATTCTGAGATTCCTCACCGAAATTCTGCATGACGACCAGCTTAAATGAATTCTATTTGCTTCAAAACGAGACATGTTAAGAGTTTACTCTTAACATTTATCAAACAAACTCTTAACAACTCAACATGTTAACCTAAACTCTTAACAAGTTAACCTTGGAAAAAGAGTATTTGAGCTTCAGCGTTAGCTTAAAATTATAGTATACTTCTTGAAGCGGCTTCATTTCTGCGCAGGAGCCAAAATGTCCTGGCATATTATTGACAAATTTGATTTACGGAAATTCCCAAGCAGCGTTTATGGAAGAAAACAGTATTTATGGGAGCGTTTTTTGAAAATGAGCTAAAATATGGAAAAAGTAAAATATATTTTACCAACTAAAACTGAAGTAGACTTCGACGCTTATAAAAGCAGAAAATGTTTTACCTATCGCTGGTGGAGGCCAATAAGAAAACCCTACGAACAATACGGAACTAACTCCGTAGTTGCCCTCACCGAGCTCAAACTTGCACGGTCAGCTTTTCCAAACCCTGATTTATGTGTCAATACACGAATAAGCAAGTATTTTTATTCTAAGAAGCTGCTAGAAATACGATGTAATTTCTATAAATTCCAAATGGAGTCTATAGAGCTCATTGATCTTCCTTCAACGAATGATTTAGTGCGAATTTAAACTTTCTGAAAACAATACTCACCTTCATGTAAAAAGCTTCTTTGATGCGTGATGACGACGCTTTCCTTGTTCATTGCTATAGTGAATTCACTTTTTGCAGGGAATCTTTCTATTACCTTTTAGAAGCTCCCGGTGTACGATGAGGAGAATACATATCTTGAAACACTTCTTAAGGATCTCCTCCCCAAGCTCCCGGTGTATACAATGAGGAGTGTGATGAGGGAGATCCTCTCCTCCTCTCCCATAGGGGGATACACCTATTGTATCAATGGGAATTAGTGCTCCCACGGGGATTATGTAAGGTCCCGAGCTAAAGGGTAAGTAGGCCATCCTTTTGTTAAAATAGAATTGGTTCTTTGTTTTTTACGGATCATCTGTTTTCGGTTCACTGCTGTCTTGTTTTTCAGCACCTACTACTTTCTTCTTCAACTTTTATCTTGTTTCGTGAACTTCTTTCTTAGCAAACTGTTTTTACGCACTTTGTGCGTAGATTCTGCGTTTCCCTAACTCCATACTAAATGATGCCTTCTTTCTTCCTCTCTTTGAACATCTTGTTGAGGTAAAGGGAGGCTAAAACTTTCTTTTAATCAATCGATCAATCCTCCCCTCCTCCCTTCAGTGATAAGGGAGATCCTCACCTAATACCCTTAGTGATGAGCGAAACCCTTTTCTCCTCCCCTCAGTGATAAGGGAGATCCTCACCTAATACCCTTAGTGATGAGGGAAACCCTCTTCTCCTCCCCTCAGTGATGAGGGAGATCCTCCCCTCCTCCCCTCAGTGATGAGGGAGATCGCAAGAAACAAAAAGGCCGTCGACCCGCCGGGCCATGGCGGCAGTCACCAAAGACGTCGTCAGCAGAATTCGATAACCCTCGTTAGAGGCTTCCGTTACCTGCTACTCCTGACACTCTTGTGTCGATAAAATAACGCCTTTGACGATAGTGAAGGCTAAACCGCACGCGGATCGCAAAATCTTGTGTTGCGTTCGAGACAGAAAAGAAACTACACGGCTTCTGACGGAGAGGTCATGTTAAGAAAGTTCTTTGATAAGGTTTCTGCGAGACTTTTTTTCAACGTGTGTGCAGAGTCATTATTACTGCTTAGAACATTTTTTATTACGCTCGTGTTCGTGGAATGCTGAAAGCAAAAATGTTTTAACAGAACTTTTTATAAAGACGAATCTTTCTGATTTGCTCCGCTTCCCATTTCCTAAATGAAAGGAATTTTGTGCATGGAAAGAATACGTACGTTAAGAAAAAGAAGTTGCTCTGATCTTATTTTCATAGATCCTGCATGCACACATAATATACTCGTTCTTACTCGTAAACTCCTTTAAATCATAAAAAATTACCGAACCATGCACTCGCGATAGCAGCTCAGTCAGCACACTATTTTGTTCCGTGTAGATGCAATGTTGGGTTCTATCTACAATATTAGGTTCTATCTCCGTGGAGATGTAATGTTGGGTTCTATCTACAATATTAGGTTCTATCTCCGTGGAGATGTAATGTTGGGTTCTATCTACAATATTAGGTTCTATCTCCGTGGAGATGTAATGTTGGGGTCTATCTACAATATTAGGTTCTATCTCCGTGGAGATGTAATGTTGGGTTCTATCTACAATATTGGGTTCTATCTCCGTGGAGATGTAATGTTGGGTTCTATCTACAATATTGGGTTCTATCTCCGTGGAGATGTAATGTTGGGTTCTATCTACAATATTAGGTTCTATCTCCGTGGAGATGTAATGTTGGGTTCTATCTACAATATTGTGTTCTATCTCCGTGGAGATGTAATGTTGGGTTCTATCTATAATATTGGGAATCTATCTCCGTGGTGATGTTATGTTGGGTTCTATCTAAAATATTGGGTTCTATCCCCGTGGAGATGTAATGTTGGGGTCTATCTACAATATTGGGTTCTATCTCCGTGGAGATGCAATGTTGGGTTCTATCTACAATATTGGGTTCCATCTCCGTGGAGATATAATGTTGAGTTCTATCTTCGTGGAGATGCAATGCTGGGTTTTATCTATCTTTTTGTGAACTTATATTATTTAAATGTATTTGTGGCATCAACGCCATGATACGGTCGAGAACTGCGTCACGGAGCAAGTTTTTACCCTCGTCGACTTCCCACGCACGAAACGCGTTCAGATTGAACAGCCAATTAAACAGCTCCGTGGTCGTGCTTTGCGCCAAGTACCGAGCGTGTGCGATTCGAAATAGATCAGAATAATTTTTAACCATGGAACGTACTTTTACACCATTGTACGTACTCTTGAGGTTAATTGGACAACACAGAGCGATTTTAATCTTATTTTGGGCTTTTGAGTTTATTTTTAGCAGTTAGAGATGGATTGATGAAGTGTTGCAGAAAGTTAACGCGATCTCTAATGAGACTCGAGCTCGTACGGTTAAAAGAGTAGCATTCTGATCATATTATTTACCAAATCTAAGTTGGATTTGATTTGTTTGAATCCGCTTAGAATTTTGTTTTCGGAACTTTTTATTCCATTTTTTATCCATTTGAGAAACGTTTCAGGAAGACTATGCATATTATCCTCATGAGATTAACATGCAGAAATGAAATAGATTTTAAATTAACATTCATCAGGTTATAAATTTCTACAAGTTAGGTTTTCATTTGAAATCGATTAGAAAATTCATTTAAATCATTCAAAATTATTTTCATTTAAATTTAATTTGGGCTTTCATCTAGTTCGATTATGTAACTTACACCTTTAGGCAACCCTCTTTCACGTGTTCATTCACTTTCATATGTAGATGGGAATCTCAGCAACCAAAAAATGAAACTTGTTGGCAAATTTACAGGTAAATGGTCTGTTATGACAGAGCTTGTGCTGATAACCCTACGGCATAAAAGGATAATATTTATTCATACAAATCTTCGGCTGATGCATCTGCTTTTAAAATAACAGTTTTTGCTAAGTTATTGATAAGCCATATTTGCTGCAATTCATTTCGAGTAGTTACTGCGAAGGAAAGCGAACTATTTTAAATCTAAGTACATGAGCTTCATTTGCCATTTTTGCATGGGCTCAAATGGAAGAACAAAGGATTCATACAACAAAGATCGAAAGCAAAATTCAGTGCAGATTGCCTCAGGAAGGAAATGGAACGATTATGGGATAGGGTTGGCGCTGAACACAAGAATATCACAAATGAGTTCTATGAATATCACAAATGAGTTCCATGAATCATACGGTAACAAGAGCCATACATAGCAACAATGAGTTATGTATTCTAATCTTATCCCCACTCTTTCCTCTGTCTGGAGGTAGATTCGTCGGTACAGGAAGGTAGAGCAAAATAGTCGAAAATCAATGTGAGCTAGATAACTCTCACCTCTACGCGCCTCACTGCCAAACTTGTAAGCCAATTCTGACGTTTTTAAAAAGTGGCGCTCGGTTTTATTATATTATTATATAGGTCGTTTCACCACCGAAAACGCTACAAAGACGTTTCATCGGTGATTTCGATATTCCCTAGTTCGTCATTTCTGTACCTAAAGCAAATATCATTCCTATCAGTTTATGAGCCTAAGGCATCGCTCTGCTCAAAGACTTGTATTTCAATGCAATCTCTGATTTATAGATGAACTTTTGCTCTAAACTTCAAAATGTCAAATTAAGGAGAGAAGCTGAGCTGATGGTTTGTATTCCGGTGCATCTTAAACAAAGGTTGAATTTCTGTTTATTTTTGGCACCGTTTGTGGATACATTTTAACTTTGTAACATCGCGTGTTTTATTGTAAGAATTTCTCTAGCTACCGTTTCCCAAAACTCAAATAGTGCGAAGACATCGTTAATTTCTTTAGTAGATACGTGGTCGTCGTATAAATTAATGTCAGCAATATAACTAAATAATTTAACGAAAAATATTGTTTATGAACCTTTTACCTAACGTTTGGATGTCAGAAAGGTGAACTAACAATGAGCATTTAAAAACTATTACAATGCTGAAACCATGTCGCTTTTGTAGTCTGTTCCTTCAAGCGAGTAAGCCAACTGGTGGGAGTTTGCACGATGCTTTCCTGTCCAAACAAATGGCACACAGTTTGAAATGATGAGCAGAGATCTACGACTGCTATAAAATAACAACCTTTTGAAGTTAAAGAGCATTAACCTCGTTAGAAAAATAGTTGGGTTGCGACCAAGGTTACGAGTTGAAGATTGGGGTCAAAGAAAGAAACAAATAAGCTTTATATATCGAATACTCGCACCGTCAATTTACTCCCGGTTCCATTCCTGGTAACAAAGAAATTGCTTCCAAAAGTTCCGTGCAAAGACGGCAAGATTTTCTTGTTTATTTCATCGTAAGTTTGCACTTTCTTGTGAGGTCGTCCCTAAGCTGCGACAATAATTATGGGGTAACGCATGGGTCAGCCCTGACACAGTTGTCGGGGTGTCACTTACCCGAGTCCAGCAAAATGAATTGGGTGAGATTTTCCTACAGGGCTAAACTGAGCTTCAATTGCAGTTTTGAATGAAATCCTCTGCTTTGCTCAAACATTTCTACTCTGACGGAATAATCTCCAGTTAATCAAAGAAATTTTACCACAAACTTTAAGATGCCACATTAGAGCGATACAAAGAATCCGAGCTGTCACGTTAACATCTATGTATACTTAAGCAAAATTTTGGTTAACTGTCTGCATAGGACGCTAATTGTCCAGAGTATAATGTAATACCCGGTTGATCATAGCGAATAAGAAGCTGCTCTGAAACACGGGTTTGTCTGTCCTGACGTTTGTTTCGTAACTTTGTATCAACCTTGCGATGCACACAGTGCACAACTATAATGATTTTGAAAATACTCTTTTACCTCACTGTTCAATGCCATCTTTGTGGAGTTAGACCGACGAATTTAGCTTCAGACGATTCTCAGTAACGGTCGCGGAAATCTTTCGGGATAAACAAATTTTCAGTTGCATTGTCATTCAGCCGGATAATTACCAACGAGACTGTAAAGCAAATTAATGAGTTTCATAAACTTATTTTCAATTGTCCCTCAAGTTGAAAATTTCTTCTTATTTTCGTTTTTTAATGTTTCCTTGCATTTAATCAAAAGTTAATGAGTTGACACATATCGTTCATAAATATCCTTAGAATCTGTCTCGCCTACCCGCTTTTGCGGCGAGAAACTTCCAGAACTAACTGGCACAGAAAACATAGTCTTTAGCTGACACCCTGAAAGGGCCAGTACACGCTGCAAATAACAAACTTATGACAAGAAAGACA
>JACJUY010001795.1:11719-48839 GCA_014220935.1 Platorchestia sp. MABIK
ATCGCTTCCTTTACGTCGTATCATCGCTTCCTTTACATCACGTCGTATCATCGCTTCCTTTACATCACGTCGTATCATCGCTTCCTTTACGTCGTATCATCGCTTCCTTTACGTCACGTCGTATCATCGCTTCTTTTACGTCGTATCACCGCTTTCTTTACATCACCTTGTATCACCACCCAGTTCAGAGTTAGTTAACATCTATTAGCACAAAGTCGTTAGCCAGCAGCTAACTCTACCGCAAATCATTTTTTACCCATGACATATTCATTATTAGAGTCACCGAGCCAATAGTTACTATAATTTATGCACATATTACTGATAATTGATGCTAGTAACTGCAGCTACGATACCTGAAAAGGCTTTTTTGGGCATGATGGTTCATGAAAAATTGGTAAAATTTTTTATTTTATTGCGCACTATTGATATTGGTGTCTCATTGATTAGCTATTGTATTTAGGTTCAACTTATTTCACCTACGCAGTGCACGCATGCACAGAGCCTCGCACTTGTTCAGTTCAACTTGAATGAAAACGAACTTGATTTGAATATCACCAAGACTGAATGATTTAGAGGACGAGGGCTCACGTAAACAACTTCCCTGTGCTTGCACAAATAATTAATTATTCAAATGAAGAGGCTACGAGTGTCCTGTAATGGAGAGAAACAGATCTGTACCTGTCATTACGGCTCAACTTTGCTTTCCAAACTGTTTTCACCAGATAAAACAAATAAAAATAGCTTTTAGTTTAGTTGAACATATTCTGTTGCGTTTTCGTTGTTGCAGCTGTAGAGACGTTCTGATGGTCTGTAACGTACGAAAAGTTTGCGAACCCAAAGTGTTATTGTTGATGCAGCTTGTAGAGACGTTTGGTCTGTCAGAAATCTTCTAGATAAACAAATCTTCAAAAGTTGCGAGCACAAAGCGTTATTGTTGTTGCAGCTTGTAGAGATATTCTGATGGTAATGTACGAAAAATTTGCGAGGACAAAGTGTTATTGTTGGTGCAGCTTGTAGAGACGTTCAGATGGTCTGTAACGTACAAAAAGTTTGCGAGCCCAAACATGGCCGGCGAGGTCGCGTGCGGAGCGTATTGAGGTCAGGCTCCTCTCATTGACTGCGAGATTAAAGGGAAGCGAGGGCGCGGCTGCTTCACCCACCATCAATTATGGATCCCGTGACTCATGAATTCCGCTTGTGAAAAACCGGTATATCCAACA
The DNA here is from genome assembly GCA_014220935.1 of Platorchestia sp. MABIK. Classification (NCBI taxonomy): domain Eukaryota; kingdom Metazoa; phylum Arthropoda; class Malacostraca; order Amphipoda; family Talitridae; genus Platorchestia; species Platorchestia sp. MABIK. Next base: position 12,940 of record JACJUY010001795.1, read on the forward strand.
TGGATCCAAAGAGAGTAGCAGTCTCCGCTAACCCACCCTAAGGAAACGGATGAAGCAACTGACGTGTGAATGTCTAGTGCGTATTGTAAGTGAGAACCAGAGGAGGGATTTTTTGGTCAAACTTCAAGTTTAAACTCTTGCAAGATCGGAAAGGTGAACATCGCGATTTATTGAGTATGACAGTGAGCGTTTTCTTCCAGTTTATATTATAGAATAAAAGGATCTAAAATGAGATTTCAGCTTCCCCTGCCTGCAACTTCATGCGGATTGACATTGAGACGAGCAAAAAAGGGCAATTTTATCACGTTCACCATCAAGTTTTTGCGTCCTTGTCATCGAATGTCGTGAGTCACAAATGATGAGAACATATTGATCACTCAAACTGAATTCCTCTTGTCACGATAGGTGGGAGAGTGCAGCTAACGTCTCAAATAAATACGTCTGTAACAATTTTTTGGCAACTCACAACATTTTCGTTAAGGTCTACAGCTGGACGAGATTGGAAATGTGTCATGCTCTGTGGACGGTCCAAGTCTAAGAGTGAAATTTTTGAAGAAGCTGGTTTATGTTTTCTTTAATTCATGAGTAAAACTAGTCGCACTGTCTTTCTGGTGAAACTCACACGCTTGATTTTTTTTTAAATCAGAACGCACCTGTGATGAAAATATCTTCTTAAAATTGCTCTGACTCGTTTGATGCGTTTAATAGGAGAAGCCACTTCCCCTAGCTGTAATTAAGTAATTTAGTCGAACCTTTAAAAGGCTAATGGCTTCTCTCCACCAAATATGGATAACGCGTTAGGTATTTTACCCAGTAACATTTCGATACGTACATAGCGAATTAGTATTTCAATATGTACTTAGTGAGTTCACATAATGCATTAACACTTCAATGTGCACTTGGTGCTGAGTGAGTTCAACTTTCAATTTTTACAATAAAGCATGACGACTGTGTTTGACATCAAAAGCCACTTATGGTCAACGTAGGCGTCGAATGCACGAGGGAGAACTTCGTTAAGCATCCTTAGATGCCGATGTTTGTTTGTTTGTTTGTTTATTTGTTTAATTGAATATTCTCCAATTGACGTCATCGGATTTCTTAACTGCTTCTTCCAATTGCTGCAAGTGAACTGTAATTACCTTTAAACATAATTTTCATCAAAATTCGAATATTGCTTAATTACTTGTTTTTTTTCATTCGGCAAGTGCGCACTATAAACGGAAGCGTGTTAAAGTATACAATATCTAAAAAGCACATGTATTTTACTGTTTTTTTTGTGCAAAATAAAAAATGTTTCAGAAAAACTTTCAGTGCAAAAATTTTTCTCCTTGGTTATACGATAGAAGTGTAAGTGTAATTCATTAGCTAAAGGCAGCATAAATTGTTTCGCATAACTTTCTACATACATGTAGTTTGGATTTTTCATTTTCTGCATTTGCATTTTTCTTTAGTCACATGATACTGCCATTATGCATCTCGCTTAGATAATGCTTAAGTTTACTGACACGTTTTCTTAAAACATTTTTAAATATCTGTTAATGGATAATATTTCAAAGCCTGTATAGTTCTCGACGATTAAATACCGATCATAATATCATACGATATACCTACGATCACTGGAGTCAAATAATTTTGGATTCTGCCGTAGGCGCCAGCAATTTCATTACCATGATTTTGTATAACCATTTAACCATAGCCTAGCTTACTTAATAAAAGTTATACTATGACTTCAATAGCGATTTTATATTAGTATGAACTACAATGGCTCAATTTACAAGTGAAAAAAGACTTGCGATTAAATTCGAAAGCAAGTAACATCAATGGCGTTTAGATGCACTTTCAATGTGCATCGAGTAACTTTGAAACAATTGGACTTCATAAGTGTGCTAAATTCCAGCGGTGTTGATGTAAATTTTGGGGCTTATTGCTTGGTTCATCAATATAGAAATAGTTTAGAGTCCGGCTCAACAATAAAGAAAAAAGTCATTGTCTGGCTGCTCTATATAGAAATAGTTTATTGTCCGGCTCATCAATATGAAGCTAGTTCGCTTCGAAAGTATTTCGATATTAGTTAAGCCCATGCATTTGTAAGGTTTAAAGAAATCAAACTGCACGCTCATTAATAACTTAACCAATACAATTTGTATGCGCTTGATAATGCCTAATTTTACTATTTTTTAGGTTAGTCGTAGTATCAGCCCGGTGTGGGTAAAGTTTGAATATTTTGTTAGTCGAAGTAAAAAAAACATCAGTAATTACACACTAAGTTAATAAAACTAATATCTTTAACACCTTCTTTATCAAAATTTTTGAAAAAGAATAGATGGAGACGCGGACTTAAAAAAATTGAGAAGTCTTCAAGCACTGCCGTCTGCAGCCAACGTAATTTCAATAATCCATGACAGTCTTCTTCATCGCAGGTGTAAATCAGACTTAGTTTGTATATATATCATTGGCTGATACATTTTTCTCACAGAGCTGGAAACTCGGTCTTTTTCAACTGTATTTCAGGAAATTCAATGCTCATCAAAATCGTTCATCTTCATGTTTCGGCGTGCTTGCGTCAGAGCAGAACGGGGTCTAAAAATATGAAATTTAAGTTTCTTCCATGTTTTTTTTGCCTTCTCAGATAAACTTTTGACGGGAATTAGATACATCTAGGATCACAAATCATATCAATTATTTGAAACATGTTTACTTAAAAAGTAAATATATCATTCTTGATCTAAACATTTCTTCTTTTCAAGCATTGAAAATACCATCACCTGAATCGAATTATAAATGTGTAATTTTCAAAATACTGTAATGAGTTTTGAATTTAAAGTACGCATTAAGACATGAAAAAGCCGGCATCGAGACCTGAACAAGCCGGCATCGAGACCTGAACAAGCCGGCATCAAGACCTGAATAAACCAGCATCAAGACCTAAACAAAACCATGACCTGAACAAGCCGACACACACTCGTATCATCAGCACGCAGGTCTTGACAGCACGACGAGAAGACAGCTCTTGATGCTGAGCATGGAGGTCTGACCTCCTTCTCGTATAATCGATCATTTCTCTCGCTATAAAGACCACAAGACCGAGCTCATAATCTGGCCTGTAACGAGCAACATCGGACCCAAGATTGGGCAGGTTTAGGCATAGAAAAGCCGCCTAGGAAAGCTCGACCGTTCATCATTATACTCATTTGTTGCAATCTGCGGACCTTCCAGGAGTATTTACTTACTTCTTGGGCGTATTTTCGGTGTAATTATGGAGAATAATTTGGGGATAATAACCGTTATTAACATAAAAAATGAGGTAATCCCTTTTTGCCGCTGACATACTTAGACAAAAAAAAAATTGTACGAACAATGTAATCCATAACAGCATTGAGGGGAAAATGGGAATGTTTATTTTGACATTACGTACACTGATCGTTTTCGACTTCAAAATGTACATAGAGAGAAAACTAATGGCAAAACAGTTTATTCCCCTCATTTACAGTATTGGAGTTTTCGTCTTAAAATGCCAGTGTCGTTGAGCGCGTCTGTTTTTCATAACTTAATGTAAGTTTTTGACGATTTGTTAGACATATAATTAATTTGTGAGCAAGCAGAAATACGATTTTTAACTGTAGACGAGCCAAATTACTACATATTTCAAGCCTTCATCTTCATGTATCTTTCCATTATTTCTCTATTTGGACAAAGCCGAGACGCAATACTTTCCACTGCTCTCCCCTTCATATTTCCTTTCATTCCTTAACTGAGGAAAAGCTGCAATAATTTAGATTGCCCATTCCTTCATTTCTGTTTTCAATCTTCAACCACATCCAAAACGTGATACTTTCCATTGCCATATCGTTATACCTTCTTTAATTCTTTTTTCGTTATTTCCGTTTCAACCATAGTTTAGTATTTTATAATAATTTGAAAAAAATGAACAACGAATTGTCCTAAAATTTCAGGTTTCTCACAATTTCATTGAAAATGCCAAGAGTACCAGCTAATTCGCAATGACGCTGAATAAAGCAAAAGCTTTCACAAATTCAGCGCCATCTTGTGGGGAACATCAGGTCATGAAGCGTCGAACGTACTTTGGGCTTGACTTGAACAGTGACTTAACTCTGTGAAAAATTGGAAGAAAGGTGATAAAACAATGCTTAGTTTCTAATTTTAAAAAGTTAAGTTTAAAGCCATTTTGCCACTGAGATTTTAACTTCAATTTTACCATTCCCTTCCATTAGATTTGGTTGATTTGAAAGAACGCATTTTGCATTTGCATTTAACAAAGGTTTTATGCGCAGTTTCTTCCACGCTTCTATGTTTGGCTCCAAACTCCTCTCATCACCTGTTCTGGGCCCTGCTGACTTCCGCTGCGTCTTTCCATTGGGCAGCCCGATGTGAAGTATTGTGCTGAATAAATTTAAAAAATGAAGATGCTACTCGTTTTTTAAAAAAATTATTCCTTACTTCTTGTCACAACTGCATTTTGTTTGAGCTATCACAACGGTTTTTCAGCTTTCAACTTTGGAGGAGTGAAATACAAAATCTTTGAATAAGAAGGGTTTCCCCTTTTAATAGCTTTCTCCGTTTTCTGTGTCACCAATGGAGCTGCTTGCTCTGGTAATGTACCTGACAGCTGCGAAGCAAAAACTCGAGACATTCTCGCTCAAAATGCAACGCTCTGGCTTTTATTGTGTCTCGATGAAAAGGAGTTTTACTTTTATTTGTAATGGTTAAGTATTGTGGTGCTTTTATGTGAGCCACCTTCTTTTGATATTTAATGCAGTGGTAACATGGTAAACATATTTGGGTGGTTTCACAGTAGTGTATTTTCTGAAAGCTGAGATTAGGAATTCCAGTAAAATGAAATCGAAATGGCTCAGAAAAATCTCTTTAGCGTTGGGAATTTTATTTGAGTAAATAACTTTTGTAAATTTTTCATCGTGAAAAAACTGAAAGTTCAGAGTTTCTTTGGCAAAAACTCATTCTTTTGGGAAATTTGCACTGTCTAACAGTGTGTTACGCACTGCGAAAGCTCCTACAATATTCTAATTGTTAAAGAAAATATCCTGAAAAGAAATGTTCCAGCTGGTTATTATTGGAGCACGAACTAATTTATTTCCCCTTTGTTAGCGCAGTTCAATCACTAGATTCAATAGCGTGTAATTATAGTAGGATTGCCGAGCTCGAGCGTCAAATGACCGATGGCCGCAAGGCCAGACTGAGAGAGATGGACAGGGCAAACAGACGTGCAGACAAATGCAAGGAATGACATACTCACTGATGGACTCATGGAGAAATGACAGACTGACTCACGAACCGATCCATGAACCAACTCACTGATGGACTCATGGAGAAATGACAGACTGACTCACGAACCGATCCATGAACCGACTCACTGATGGACTCATGGAGAAATGACAGACTGACTCACGAACTGATGGATGAATAAAACAAATAACGAACGAATATCTCTGGTATGAGAACTGAAAGATATGCAGATATTTAATTGTGGGAAAGACGACTATTTCTTCCCATAATTCAACATCTGTATGTCTTTTAGTTCTTATTCCAGTGTCATTCGTTCGTTAGTTGTTCTGTTCACCCATCGGTTCGTCAGTCAATATATCATTTCTACATCATGATCTTCAAATTTCCTTTCATTCTTTTCCTATCAAACCTCACAAATTATTTCATTTCTTCCCTCACTATCTCCAACTTTTGCACTTATCCTCTAGCGGTTCCATTACTTCTTCTAACCACCCATCGGAAACTATCCTCCTCGTCTCCAAGTTCCAAGCATCAATTTTCGCCCTTTCATCAAGCGGTTCCATCACTTCTTCTTACCACCCAGCGGAAACCATCCCCCTCGTCTCCAAGTTCCAAGCGACCCTTGGACCCCCAGATCCCCCTGTGCGCCACTCCCTGGGATGCAACAAAGCAGCAGTGGAGGGAGCGGTCGTTACCTGCGGACTGGGATCGATGAGAGCGTTACTCATCCCGGACACCGGACGCCCGACTCGCTCCTTCCGGACTCGCTTCCAGGTAACGAGCTGCTGCGCCTGCGCGCGGCAAAACGGCTGTGAGAAAAAAATCCCAGCGCTGGGACTTAAGGGGAAACCTTGCAAATTGGAAAACGGAGAGAATGCAAAAGACGAGCCTTCTGGGGAATAGTGCCGGATCACATGAAAGCACCGAGCGTGAAATAGAAAGGACACGCTTGTGTGAAAGCCGATGAAAGATGGTACGAGTAATCGAAGTCCCAGTTCACGATGCTCACGATGATTATTTGAAGTAAATTTTTCCATGTTGTCAGTGCACACATGATGGATGCCTTATATTGAAATAGCACTTAAAGGAATTATTTTCTTTTGAGATGCATCACGTACGTTATGTTTCTCATGTATCTCACAGTTTCTCTCTCTTCTTTTCTAGTACAGAAAAGCACAAAAAATCCCTACACTTGAGTCATTTTATAGACAGGGCTAGGGTTATCTAGCACTTGAAAAGTCAGACAGTCTCTCTGATAGAAAATAATTTTTTTAATCGATTCGCATTAATTTTTTAGGTCTACACCTTCAATTACTTGCTTAAAAATATTAATTACGTTTTCCTGCTGCGACTGCTTATTATTTGCTCTAAATACGATCTAGAAATTAGGTTAATTTCCAATGAGAAGTTTTTGTTTATGACCTAATTTAAAAAAAATTCGCCTATACCTTTTAAATTTTTAGTATTGTCAATGGCACTTTGAACTCAGGTAACGCAAAGAATAATGTGTACGAGTCCAAACATTATTACTGACTGATTACCACTGATTAAAATAATATGGCTAATGATAATATGAAAATAATTATTGTATGGCATTATTATAGACTATTATCAAGGTAAGGGTAGGAATAATTCCTACAATAGTAATAACACACTGCATAAAAATGATCTGTGCACGCATATATGCTAAACTTGTCTTCAAGATAATGTTTTGGTCGGAAAATTAATTCTTAATCAGTACTTTGTGAAATAGTTAGATAGTTAAAATACTTAGGAACCCTCACCCTACTGTAGCACTCTTGAGTTCTCTAGTTCACCCTTCATACCATTACAGAATTGCGTAATATTGACGCTGGCAATAACGCCAAAAAACGCATAATTGTGCATAGTCTTACAGGGTGCATGGTCGTATAGTAGCACAGGGTGCATATTCGTACCAAAAACAGTCGCACAGGGTGCATGGTCGTATAGTAGCACAGGGTGCATATTCGTATCACAAACGGTCGTACAGGGTGCATCGTCGTAAAGTCGCACAGGGTCCAAATTCGTACCAAGAACAGTCGCACAGGGTGCATATTCGTACCAAGAACAGTCGTACTGGGTGCATGGTCGTACAGGGAACATAAATTGAATAACCTACAGATATTTAAGCGTTCTTGAAGCTTGAATAACCATTGACGTTAGCGGAGGTCAAGTGAGTTCCGACGTTGCTTAAATGGAACTACAAAATGAAACTGAAGCCAGAGACGAAGGTGAAGCTAGAATACATTAGGTGAGACTGTGGAACGTAAAATTAATGTATTAGATTCGTAAAATTTATCACAGTATGTCGCTCCTAGTTGATACCATGCCGTTTTGTAGTTAATGGTTTGTCAAACTTCTGTTTCCTTGTAAAATGTTCTTCTAACATTATGTGAGTCGTGGAAAAATTGATCTTACCTACATTGCCATGCCAAAGTGGGAAAAGCGAAAATATGTTTTTCACCGTTCTCGATGATGCTATAATGCCATCGCAACGTAGTAACATATCGATCGCAAACATTAAATATATCGTCAGATCACGGATAAAATAATTTATACCAATAAAAATGTGTTATGAAATTGAAACAACATTCATAAATAGGAATGAATCACACTTCGGCAAGCATTGTAAATCTCATAAATTCGGCGATTACCTGTGAGACTCAGAATTAGGGAATTGAAATCTATTTTAGCCTCCAAAAAGTGTCATCTACTTTAGATGCAAATTATGAAACTCTCGCCGCTCGCGATGGCCACTGAAGTTTCTTCAGCTTGCTGGACGCCAGAAAAAATAAATTTTTGTCTTTCTTTAGTATTGCTCTTGAAGCGGAGAACATTGCAAATTCTTTCCAAAAAGGTTCTCTGGGGACTTTCTGATCTTGATCAAAAAGGAGAGAGCTAAAAATACCGTATAAAATATTTACTCGAATTAAAAATTGTACGTACATCAGTAAAATTGAACATTTTTACCATTCGCTCGTCTTCAGCAAATGAAAATTACATGGGCAGACTTGACATGAATTAGAAAGTTGATAAATTGAAATAACTGATTTTAAGAACTACCTGCTAACTATAGACAACGGGAAACGATTTTAAACAGCCAACATAGTTCTTTCCCGCGATTTTAAACCAATCAATTTAGTTCTTTTCCGTTGTCCATAGTTAACTGGTGGTTTTTAAGGTTAGTTATTTCAATTTATCAACTTTTTAATTCATGTCATGTCTTTCCAGGTAAATTTTCATTGAAATTTTTTAATTGCAAATTTTAATTCGAGTTAATGGTTTAGACCGTATTTTTAATTCTCTCCTTTTTACTTAAATTTTTTCCGTATCCGTTTTCAGCATTTTACTAAAATTTGAATTTGATAGGAAAGCTCTCAGTACATTTCATTCTCATTCATTACGATTTATATTTATTGTTGTTTACTGTTCGGGAATTTCAGTGTTTTAACAATTTTCCGATTTTTAAATATTCTGCAATTTTACCGTAGACCAATTTTGTAATTTTCATCGCGGATTTGCGCGTGAAAACGAGTGTCTGTGCTGCAATACGTCTAAAGTAAAAACTAAATAAATTGAGACACAGGAAACTTTCAGATTTATGGGTGAATTCTGTCAAGAAAAATGTACATTGGACTTTGATCAATATTATGATTTTCCACATTAATATCTTACTCAATAGTATATTTTTAAATTGCTACATGTGTAAATGATCCAAAGGTTATTGAACAGATGCTAATTTTTTCAACTGGTATTTCATTCCCTTTCAACGCTTAGCAAACAAATGCCATACAAAAACCTACAAATGTTACAACCTTTCCGTAGATCGTTGCCTACATCTCGTCCGAAGTTTGCTTATTTTCTTGATACAATGGATTGAACTCAAGAGAATTTATCGAGACAATAAAAGTGTTCATTTTCAACCATCGGCATCGCTTGCAAAATAGTTCAGTCCCGAGGGAGAAAAAACATAGAATAAATTTCATTGCAAGTTAATTCTCCTAGCTGATAGTTAATTCTCCTAGCACAATATTGTCCCAACTAACTCTGGACTGATGGTTGGGGCAAATTATTGTACCTTGAAAGACTGTTCAAAACTACATCACGGAAGACGGTATCCTGAAAAACTGTTCAAAATTACATGTATCTTGGAAGACTGTATCCTGGAATATGTGTTCTTGAAGACTGGTGTATCCTGGAAGATGTATCCTGAAAGACTGTATCCTGGAATATATATCCTGGAAGACTGGTATATCCTAAAGATGTACCCTGGAAGACTGTCTCCTGGAGGTTGTATCTTGGACGACTGTACCCTGGAAGACTGTTCAAAACCTCCTTGTATCTTCGGAGCAGGCGGAGTTCAATGACACTGAAAGTGCCAGGTTTTTCCGTCAATAAAGCACTCACTGAAATGAAAAAAATTCTAAGCGAATGGAACAAATAGCTCTTCCGGTTCACTAGTCCAGTCATTATCAAGGAATGTCTACACTCCAAAGCAAAAAGGAAGCAATCAGCATTAACATTTTAACGGCCATTAGCAGAGCTCAGATAAAGCTTGAATCGCTGTTTTTTTATCTGGAAGGAACATCGAAGTTGACCTACGGAGCCAATGCATTTTTTGCGATGGCCCTGACCTAGAGCGTTTGAGATGCAAATGGGGAGACGCTCGGTCGTCACTCACGGCTCTCCGCTCATGCATCGAGTCCTTCAGCCTTGGCAGGCCTCGGCTGCTAGACTTTCCTTCGTTTCAAGAACTGGGACGCACGCTTCGTAGAGTTGAGAAAGTGTAAAGTCCACTGAGAATAACAGGATGTCGCGAAAATTCGTTTTTGTCTATGATTTGAAATATGTTCGAAAGCGCGCATCTGCGTCTGCAGCCACGCAACTTAGCTATTCTATGAGGTTTCTCGCAAACTTAAAGAGGAGGTTCGCGTGTAAAGAAATAGTGTAGAGCAGCGAAATATTTTCTTCGGTTTCCGGAGCCACTCCGGAAGAACTTCTCGTCTCGAGAATTTCATGTAACATTTGTGCCGAAGAACAACGTTTGTAGATGTTTGAAAACTCAGTCGTTGGGAAAACTGGAGGCATAGAAAAGTGGGAAGGAGTATATTAGATCAGATAAATACTCGTACTTGCGTGACCGCCACTTGGCAATTGTGAATGTATTTGGTAGCTAGTTTCAATTTGGTTGGATGAAAATTTTATGAATGATTTGATCCTCAGTCCACAGTTGAGTTACATTTTTTAGCTATAGCAGCGACCATGGTTTCTCTCATACCTAGAACGAAGTACAAACATAAGCAATCTCCAGCTTAGCTTTTTCATCGGAGCATCGATGATTTTAGCCGCCCAGTGCAGAAGCTATACTTGGATGCTAAAATCATGGATGCGGTGAAAAAGTTAAACTAGGGTCGAAACTGAACAATTCTGAACATCATTATGTTTTAAAAATAAAACGCAAACGTTCTCATTGATGCTTATTTTGCCATCGTATCTTCGGGAGGAGAGAAAGGAGATTACAGAACAAAAACATGAACCATAGTTAAAAAAATTTTGCATACGACATCATCGCTTGTCTTCTCTGGTCATCTTCATTGAAGCGCATTTCTTCAGTAAAATCTCATTAACTAAAAAGTTTTGAAAACGAAAAATATTCAAGACTATTTTACGAACTATCATTTGAGTATGGAAAATCTTTTACATTGCTTGAAACAGTATGTGTTTGAAAACTACTAGAAGAAATCATAATCATAAATGTTTGAAAGTTATCTCACCTGGGTATGAATTTGCTACTTTCTCCACACATCGAAAAATTATATTATTATCGGAAACTGCAAACTATTCGTACATCAACTTATGAGAAAAATTGTTACTCAAATCTTGAAGTGGATGTGAGCAAAAATATGACGCTTGCCGATTGCTTGGAAACAGGCGTGGTCAACTTGCATTGCAATCATTATATTTGAGTAACGCTTTATTCTGCGTGTACTAATGTTGGTAGTCGAACGTCTCTAAATTTTTTACATTGTATGCTGAATAAATTTTTGGAATTACACAAACCCATCTACAAGATTTTGATGCAATTTTTGGAGATATTTTCTGTTTTCTTTTTCACTGCTGTCTAAAACTTCTAGATTGTAGCTCTGATCTACATAGAGGTAACATAGCTTTTTGAAATGCTGAATTGTAAAAAGGTGAAATAATTCTCTTCGTTTTATCGTTAATAATATCGTTTTAACCTCCTTTGTCTTTCCTATCGTGCCATCAACGCGAGAATTTTAATGACGACAACATCTACACAACCTAATGTTAATTCTTCGTTGAAGTTCTCAAAAATATTCTACTGGGAAAATATTATAAAATACTTCTGATTAAAAATGAAATCTAAACTATACACAACTGAATGAACGTAAACTTTCATGGTAATTTTTTACTCAGAAAATATTTTTATTTCTTTATCTTCGAATAATTTTCAAGTGGTATATTTTGAATTCAGTATTCTGAATTCTTCCTTAAATAAAATTCTGTGTTCTTTTTTACGCTCTCAGTGAGAAACACTAAGCGAAAAAAAGGACTGGCAATTAATTTTAAGAGTTTAGTAAAAAATTAGCACTAGTGGGTGTACGAGTAACTTACTTGCTAACTGCCCGAATTAATGTTAAAGATCATTGTATGAGACACATATTAGTTATTTTTATAGAAAGTTTCCTGAATGAAATCTTTCGGGATGCGTCAAGTCCATTGACCCTTTCTAACCCTAATTTAACCCTTTCTAACCCTGATTAAACCCTTTCTAACACTGATTTTACCTTTTTTAACCCTGATTTAACCCTTTCTAAACCTAATGTAAGTTTTTCTAACCCTAATTTTAACTACTTCAGTTAAGCATTTCCTGAACAAAATCTCTCATGCTGCGTCAAGTTCGTTGACCCTTTCAAGCCCTGATTTAGGTCTCCGTTTCTTTTCATCCAAGTTTAAGATTCAGAGGAACATTGCGAACATTTCAAATTTGCAGCGTAGCCGAATTATTTACAATGGCACATTTCTATCTCGTATTTTCATTTGAGCTCTACGTCTCCATTCCCGATGCTCTGAAGTTCATGCAATTGGAAATCTTAAACTTTATGTTGAGATCTTCCTCAAAAAAGGGTTTGACAACATGCTTAACTCGTCATCTTTTCATTCACCAGACTGCCATTCTCATTGAATAATGCATTCCAGCTGCGGAGGTTCCTTGCTACAACATCTAATGTTCCCATAGAACTTTTCGCTCACTTCTGTTGCAAGAGGCCATTCACGCCAAACATCTTCGATATTTACTTCATTCTTCCTTTACCATTCTAACCGACCAAGCATTACTGCAATTCAATCATGCACTTCGATGCCGAAGTTCCTCTGAAATATAATCCGCTATGCACATAAAACTGGGTCGACAAACCCCCGTCGCAAACGTCCAGTCACGCTCGATCTTTGAAGAGATCAATCACCCAAGTTAGCATAAGGCCAGGCCGTTCGTTGGATGAAATAGTTTCCGCAGATTCGAAGCTGCGATCGGAGTCATTGCGCTCTTAAAATGTTGATTTTTATGGTCGCTGCTCTGGCTCTGATAATTTATATCTTCATTGAAAACAGTCCAGGAGTTACTGTTTATGGTCATTGAATGGCGCAGAATAATGTGGTATATGAGGGCATTGACCACCAAAAAGAGTCACCATTCTGAACTGCAACTCGATGCCGAAAAATTTAATTCAAACTGATAGTTTTCCTGCATTGGCTTCGTTGGCTCCATGATTTATAGACATTCGAGCGCGTACCTATACATTGTTAAGTCATCAAAATATTGAAATACAAATAAATTTGCACATCTTGTCTCAGTTCGGTTGGTTAAAACTGTGCTCAACTTTTCCATTAAAATAATCACAAGTGAATTGTATTTGCTTCTGCAATGTTTGTTTATTTTGTAATTTTACAAAAGACAGATAGCATTGGTACAGCTATGCACAAAAATTCAAAATACACACAGATGACAAATTTACCTGTTTTTTTAATCTAAGACTATAAAGCGGCAGAAGAAATCAGCATGCAGAATTCAAACGGTTATATCAGCGGTAATAATAAATCCCTCCTTCACTGATGCTAAATGAAACAAATTTGTGAAGATGGAATAAAAACAAATTTGTATATCAAAGTGATAGAAATGCGGAATAATTAACTCAAACCTCAAAAATTAGCGTTGAATAACAACATAATATTGTGCATTTATTTTTTGCATGTTGGACCAGTTGTTTGATAGAACAGTAATCGAGACAGCGAAATTCCTTACGACAAAAATCGAGACGAATGGAAATGAGACTGTTGTGATCGGTACAGCAGAAACCTGAACTGCAATGACTGTGATCGTGAAGATCATGACTCCCGGCGACCCGTTCCACGAAAAGAGTGATCGGGATAGGATAAATAAAAAAACAAACAAACAAACAAACATCGGCATCCTAGGATGCTTTATTTCCAATCAAGCCTCATACATATGATCTTGAGCATTGGTTTTTCAAATGTCTTATAACTAACGCTATATATATAGGATACCATGACGGTTCCTCCGTAAAGCCGGTACCCATTTCCGACACCTGGGTTGAGTGGGGTATTGTGCTTGAGCTTTCCCTTATACCCAACGGGGAAAATCGCCGCCAGCGCCGGGATACGAACCCTCGTCTCCAACATGCAAGGCCGATCCCTTAACCACTGTGCCACTGCGAGCAATAATATAATAAGGATGGTTGTTTTCGGGACTCCCTGAAAAGAGTGATCAGTGCTACCGCGAAAAGAGTGATCGGGATCGCAGAAATACGGATGGTTGTTATCGGGACTCACTGAAACAGAGACTACGATAATCTAGACCTGGAATTTTTTCATTCATCAGGCGCGTGGAGATCAGAAAATACTAGCGTGTAAAAAGAGCTTCATGGTATGTAAGCGACTTTGCAACATTTGTGAGTAGAAATATCTTGGCGAGCTTTTATTCTCAAAATCATCGCTAGGTAGAACGTCTTTAGACAGAAACTTCTTCCATTGACCCTGTTTTGAGTTTTTTCTTGCGTCATTTCACACAATCATTGCTCAATCATTTGCACTCGATGATCATCAAACCTATGAATGAGCACATGATTCATCCCATTTACACACATTTTTCTGTAAACAGAAATAGTCAAAAGGCATGCATGCCGCTGTCAGGGCAAACTTTAGCCCTTAGTTCGAATTGCCTACTTGGGCGAAGGACTGTTGGTGAACCGAATCATTGAGGGTTTTCATAAGTAAATTTAGTGTTGCAAAGGATAAACAATCTCAAAAGTTACCAACATTTAATAGAACAAAATTAAGACTTTAGTTCGAAAAAAAAAATTGAAGTTTAAAAGTAAATAAGATAAGGACGAGTAGCAAAATATTCGTACTAATACAGAGATGTTCATTTAGACAGAATCACATAAAATTTCAGGATAAACGTAAACTATACTAAATGGAAGAATGCACTGAATACTTAGGAACGATACTAAATGAGCCACGACTATACTGAGCAAGAGATTGCACTGAGACTGAGCTGTACTAAACTGACATGGGGAATTGGTGCTCGTAAGACCTGTAACGAAACAAAACTGACATTAAAACCGGTGGCAAGACTATGGCATTTGACATAATTCAAAGTATGGACAAGTAAATTAAGATTATCGACATCACTTGAAACTCACCAATGACGGGGCAGGAGGATAGCGCAATACTAGAAGCGGCCTAGCGATTGAACCAAGAAACAAACTAAGAAAAAGAATCCTATTTAAGAAGACCGGATCCATCTACCGACAGCCACGCGGAGTCTAACGCCAGCAGCAATCGAGGTCGCTGCAAAAAATGCAGAAAAGCTCACACTGCTGACTCGTTTGAATACGATTAACATTTTAAGTTGCTAGGCGGGCCAACGGGGGATATTCATATCATTATTATAATTCTGAAGCAACTTTGAGTTCACTTTCCAGGTTAGGAAGCAATTGCGGTCAGCAAAGTGAGCAGCCTTCGATAATACCATTTGAGGTGAAGGCCGTGAGCAGAACTCGACTAATGAAATTATCCTTTAGTTTTATGGCTCATCTAGAAGTGGCGAGCAGACCTTGCTCTGACAAACGATGGGTCAGTAAAGTGGTAGCGGTCTGTCATGTCAATGCCACATGTATTGGAGACATTCATCGAATCCACCTTGATTTACATCACTGTGGTTAGAACAGCTCTAATTGGTGTCGTGGTGATCGGAATCGTGCTTATTCTAATAGCTGCTATCAGGACAGCTCCAGTAGGTAATAGTGTGTTAGAGTTAGCGAAAGTAAAAGAGTTAGCGAAAAAAATTTTTTTTTCGCGGAAACGTCTTCACAACTTTCTATCTTTTTAAAATCAAACTTGTGCACAAAGTGACCACGTAAAAGTTACAGGATTCAAAGATTTATTAGGGAGTGATTGAACCCCTTTTTAGCTGAAATTAAAGTATTCAGCTTACCTGGCATTGATTTTGCTAGCAAGATTCTTTTAAATTAGTCTGCGAACACTTAGATTTTGTAGAATTTTTTGTTAACTAAGCACAACTTTGGAACACCTATTCTTTGATTAGCCCTGCTTAATTACGCTCGTGATGTCTACAGAAAGAAGAGTTTTGCAGCAGATGAATTTCAAGTTCCATGTGCCTAGATTCTTCCATACCCATGATAGTTGGGCTGCGAAGTGTTGACACCTAATACATTCAATTCAAGGAACCAAAACATTGAAAAACTGAGCAGAAATAGATGTTTCAAGTGACTTTTCGTCGCTGATATCTTAATATTCGTTGATTTTATTAGGTCACAATCCCGTAGTTCTATCAAAGGAGTCCCGTGTAGCTTGCTAAGTAATATTGTCGTGTTAGACTACTGAAAATCACTTTCTTGGATCAACTTATTATGAGAACGAAAGCAAGTTTCATCCGATTCAATAAACTATGTTTCAAATTTTAAAAAAATGAGACGTGGAAATTCAGAAATCCTGTTTTTTGGCAACAGAACGCCATGAGTTTTTCCATGCACCACCACTGAGCGCCCAATGTTCTTTGAATGTAAGTCTAATGAGGAAATTTGCCAACAGAAGTTTTAAACGCGAAATAAGACCTTTGAATCAACCAAAAACGACAAATAAAAATCTGAAACTTCGTCTGAAAGTGTTATCTGTAGTTGCACATTTTCGCAATTTTCGAATTTTCGCAAATCCTTCCTGGTAATTTGACTATTAACGAGATACAACATTTCATTCGTCCACAGTAACGATATCCGTGAGCATCCAATACAAAAAATCGTGCGATATTTTAGTTTTTGTTGATCTCTATTTTTTAGGGTTCAAAAGTAAGTCGTATATTGCAATTCGAGAATGCTGTTATGTTAGGTCTGCTTCGAGCACTCGTTTTATTATTTGATATCTGACTTTATATTCAGACGCCGTGGTCTCACATTTGTATCAGAATATTGACTTGTTTCCCATACTAATATGATGCATCTGTTCCTCTTCTAATTTTTGAAAAGTAAAGTCAGCCGCTTGCAATCGCCTAGTGAACTCTTAACCAACTTTCTTTTGGCCTTTAAGTGCTCACAAACTTACCGGGAGTTGTACCATACTTCTGCATTGGTTTGACAATTGTACAAAAATTGTTACTGATCTGTGGTCAAAACTAGCTCAAAATCTCACCGGCTAATGATTGGACTATGTAGAAATAAAATTTAGGTAGAAGACTTATAAGGAAAAGTGAGCATTAAATTTACATCAAGACTTTCATATTTCACTCCTCTATCAAGGATAACTTCTACTTTGTGCTATGTTACTGACCTTATGTAGGAGCAGCCAAAGTCCCAAGAGGAAATTTGACTTCGTTCTGTCGTAATTTTGTATCCTCGCTTGCACTCGGCCTACAAGACCAGTGCAGAGGAGCAGAAGAGGCTATTTTGATGCACCAAAAGGTCATGACGAGAGCCAAAAGTAGGCCACGGCTGACCTTCACATTCGGTCTAAGAGTGCACGCTCAAAATTCAGCCCATTGATCCCGTCTATTGTGCCCTACTTCAAATCCAGCGTCACGTAAATGGCTGACCTTTGATGGCCGCTAAAAAATGGCCAACCTCTCGCAAAAACCGGCAGATAGACGCCCCTCGCTGGCCTCAATTACACACATAATATCTGCGGAGATC
The DNA here is from genome assembly GCA_014220935.1 of Platorchestia sp. MABIK. Lineage (NCBI taxonomy): Eukaryota > Metazoa > Arthropoda > Malacostraca > Amphipoda > Talitridae > Platorchestia > Platorchestia sp. MABIK. Next base: position 30,468 of record JACJUY010001795.1, read on the forward strand.
CAGAGGCCGCTTTTACAGTTCCTTGGATCCGGCACGTTTTCTCATCATCTTCAATATGGAACCAAAAGCTTATCTTTTGCCCAATTCAAGTAAGAGTTAGCAAAATAAATTTTTTTTTTTGCGGAAACATCTTCACAATGTCTTATCTTTTTTAAATCATACTTATGCACAAAGTGACCACGTAAAAGTTTAGGGATTCAATGATTTTTTAATGAGCGATTGAACCCATTTTAGCTCAAATTAAAGCATTCAGTTTACCAGACTTTGGTTCTGTAAAATTCTAAATCTTCTGCACCTCTATTTTTGGTCATAATTGAAGCAACCTGACCCACAAAGGAGTCAATGATGAAAGCAGGATAAATAAGTCAAGCAAGTTCCACGCAAGCTTCATATCAGGAAAGTGCGGGGTCCAGCCCATGTGCTCCAATGTACCATCAAACGCACTAAACCAATCTTGAACATTTCTAGCCATGTGTATGCTAGCATTGTCGTCCTGAAAGATCCGTTGCCATCAAGAAGACAAAACTCCCTGGAAGGAAGAACGTAACTAGAAAGTATTTGAATATGGTCCTGGGAGTGAATTCATTTTGCTAATGCAATGAGTGGCAGGTCCATCTTCATCTCAGTAAAAGCACACCCAAAGTATTACACTGCCTCCAGATGCCTGAACGAGTGGGATAATGCGAGATGGATACATATAGGGGCAGTCGCCGTACCCTAACTCACCCATCTTTCTAAAAGAGGGTGAATCTGAATTCATCAGATCTCATAAGATGCTTCTAATCCTCAACAGTCCAATCTCGGTGTTCTCGAGCAAAAGACAAATATTTTTCAGATATGCTTCATGCAGCAATGGCTTTTCTGGTTGATTTGCTAGTTCTTAAATTCATTTTTCTTTAACTCTCGACACAGAGTTATTTGATATTATTTTAGACCTTCACAAAGCTTACTAGTTATCATTTGTGTTGATGAATGTTGATTTTTATTCACCAATCTCTTTGAAAAACTCAGTCTCTATCATTCAGAATGTTAAGCCTCCCTAATTTGCACGAGAATAACAAAGTTCATCATCTTGTTTCCAGCGTACTATTGTTCTCGAAATCGTTCTGATATTTATATAGGGTACTGTACAGATGTCCCAACTTTACTTTCTACCTCGATGAAATCCAAAGATGCGTTTTTTACCAAATGCTCAAAAAGTCCTTTCCACGGAAATTCTTTTTTCCGATCTAAACAAAAATTGATAATTCTAAATGCTCTCAAAACAGGTCTTTACTTCTTGATAAGCACTTCTAAAATGTTGCCGTATACACTTATAGGGGAACAAACGACCAGTGAAAAAAAGTATTGCAAAATGTATAGAGTAGGTGAAAATGCAGGGCGCAACTTTTTTTGCCTCTTAGTGTGAGAAAGAAGAACATTCCGTCGAAGTTACATCGAACCCTGCAATTCTCCAATAACACCCAAACTGAATAAAACAAGAGCACATTTTCTCACTAATTACTAATTAGTTAGTACATTTTCTAAGTACTACTTCTAAGTACTAAGAGTACATTTTCTCACACTAACTAAATATAATACGTTTGAAATAGGCTCTAAATTGTAAGAATTTGACACATAAATAAGAGATTCAACTCTCTATGGTATGAGGGAAGCAAAGCACGTTAAGTATCGTATGCAAATTAATGGCCTCTAGCGATAATTAACTGAAGATCTGATGTCACTTCGTTCGTTCCGCAGTTCATGTCTAGAAGAAAATGACGTTTTAACAACAGATTCTGTTGCTACTAACAGTAGACAGGTGTACACAGAATCTCAGATTTATCAAACCCTCTGAAGTGTATAAATGTATGGAAATAATCTGAAATTCACTGCACAAAATCGATGAACCCCATCACAATTCACTTAAAATTAATTCCACAACATCTAGAATATACAGCAGGTAAGAACAAAATTGAGCTATAACTTGAACAACAAGCGAAACAGCAATATTTTCTGGGTTTGAGACAGGGTGATACAAAGACTAAATATCTAATCTAACCACGTGCGTTCGGAGCCCCATTGAGGCAGAGGAAATCTCGCCTCCGCAAGCCATCGAAGGCTCGTTTGCAGCTCGAAAAGTCGATAGCATTGACACGGAGTGAGTGTGAGTTACGGCAACCGAGCCTCCGACGTCCTGGGGCCTTGTTTGCTTCAGTGTTCTAGACCGAGCTTGTCTAACTGAAGAAATTTTTGCGTACAACAAATCATGCCTTACCCTAACTTTCGTCCGTAAAATCATCTATCTTGACTTTCTTGTCTGCAATCATGATGCCTTGTTTGCTCTAATGCTGGAGACCAAGCTTGACCAACTGAAGGCCTTTTTGCGTACAACAAATCATGCCATGCCCACGCTATCGTACGTAAAACCATCTAACGTGACTTTCTTGTCTGCAATCATGTTTGAAATCACGATGCTTTGTTGGCTTTAGTGTTTCAAACCAAGCGTGTCCAACTGAAGACTTTTTCGTTAAACAAATCAAGCCTCGCCCTAACTTTCGTATGTAAAACCATATAACTTGACTTTCTTCTCTATAATCATGTTTGTAATAATGCGTTCACTAATGTTAACCAAATAGAAGCTCACCTTTCAGTTCAGTGATCCCTTTCAGTTTAGAGAACCCTTTTACTTGTGAATATGTTCAGTTTAGAGAATTTTTTTGATTTAGTAAACCTTTCGGTTAAGTGAGCACTTCAGTTACACAGAACCCTTTCAGTTTAATGACCCATGTTTGTTTGGAAATCTGGGATTAACTTTCAATTTTGATCTCGCATCAAAATTCCACTGTATATATATAACTCGCATTGCATATATTCGTTCGCAAAAGTCTACCACCCCAAATTTTTTTCACCCATTGCGAAAACGAGATTATTGTGGTTATGTTGGCCTTAACGTAGAATTTAAAATCATGAAGGAGAGAAACAAAACTTTTAACAGCCACATCACCCTTAAAAATTGTGTAACATGGATGCTACTTAAGCCTTTTTTCTCCTAGATACAAGCACAGTGAAGCTGTAAACCCTTTTTGGGATAAAATTTTTCGATGAGTTATACTCGTGCGGAATTCGATCCTGTTCAAATACCTCAAACGAATTCATGCTTCTGAACTCAAGGTCAACGAACTCTCACATGAGAATCATTTTTTATCGTGGTGATCTGTCAAAAAATTCTTGCAAAAATTTATAGTCAGTAATGCTCAAATTTCAGGCCTCTACTTCCATTAATGTACACATACTGTGCATTCCAATTAATAGTGCATTTTTCAGTTACTAATTGTATTTACGTCTTCTGGGTCATTTTGGATCTATTTGTGAAAATCAATTCGATTGACTTTGCACAGTTTTCACAGCCAAAGCAAAAGCAATTTTGTTTTGAAATGCTGACTTCGATAATGTACTCATCCACCTCGTGCGGTTTTGCATAGAACTGCGCTCTTTGGGGCAGATTTGCATTTCAAAATTGGACACATCAAAACCAGAGGCAGCGCAAACGTGCACCAAGCACTGCCTTGATCGACGCGGAATTTCTCCGAATATTTTACCGAGATTGGTAAGCAATGCAAAAATGTAGCGTTTTTTTTTCTCAAAACCAAATTGTGGATGTAATCATCCGCTTGTCCTCCTACTTTCCAAACAGAAAAGTTTCTAAGCAATTGTTTTACAAGAGACGTGTATGTTGTTGACAGGTTTCAGCCTTCTCAATAATTACCATTTCTTTCACTGAACATTACCTGATTTACCATTAGAGACTGAAATCATAAAATTCTTCAGGGCAATCTGGAATTTTCATCTATGCACATCTTCAGGTCGCACAGCGTGGGCAGCGCCTGAGGCATTCGTGCGTCTTCATGCGGCCACGCATCATCTTTCGGTTCCGGATGAAGCCCTGGAATGGATCAGGCTTCGATGTCCGTTCTTGTTTACACGAACACAGAATCAATTTATGCTCGACAAGCTGCTCGAATATCATTTAAATGACCTGCGCCTTGGAATATCTCACAAAAATCTGACAATAGCGATGAGCCACGAAGACTTTTAGCTTCTGGAGCAGGAGCATTTATCGTGAAGCCTAGGAGTGTATGAATTAAATTTAGAGATTTGCTATCTTGTTGACTCGGGAGAGGTCTATTAAGATAACAAAAACGTATTTCTTGAGAAGTATGTAAAAGTGTCGCTTTAAGCGCAGGTTGAACCCACCTACGACTTGCCGAACGCCATGAAGCGAAGAAGAGGATGTAATTTTGTAAGCGAAATGAGTTTTCTGAAATGTCGTTAGAAGCAGTGTTGACGTTCCTGGGATTCTCATTAACGAGTCTACTGTTTTAAAACTACTCAATCTCATGTCTCTATGAAATTTCTTGAAATTCTCCAGCGAGAGATAAGAGTTAACGTTTCGCTATACTTCTTTAAGATATATTCTACAAACTGTTGCTATAATAGAAATAGCGCTTAAACCTGTAAAGTTCACCAGCATTTTTGAATTTCACCACCATTTTACTTGGTTCTATACTTCGTTGATTGATCCTTTGTGCTTTCATTATTTGTGACTTTGCCTGAGATGCGATCAGCTTAATCATTTGTGTGCCAATAAAATTGGGCTAACTAACTCATTGTCTTATGTAATAATTGTCTTTGATCTTTGACTAATTGTAAGAATTTTACAGAAAAAGTTTCAAGAAAATAAATCTTCTTGTAAAGTGAATAATTTTTTGTGACAGATTTTGATTCGACATTATTTAAAAATCATGAAGCCATCAACAGAAATAATTCTACTGTGTAACACGTACTATAACTCGAGATTATGTGTAACACCAGAAAAGATGCCTGAAAGAGAACCAATTGTGAGAGAATCAATTGAATGATCAGTCTAGTGTGTACCTAGGTTAAGTGAATTAGGTTAAGCATAATTGTGCACCTTAAAATATCATTGGTGAAAGGATGCCCTAGAAGTCGCTGAACTAATTCGGGCCCACAAGTAGCCATACTCAAATGTGTCCATTGTATACCATAGACTCGAGAAACACCAACTGCTGTAGCACTTGTGGTGAATAAATTGTTAAATTACTGAACAACTCGGACACAAAACTATGGAACTCTTTTTTCTTACCACGTCTCTGTGCAAACAAGAACGTGGCAGTGCGTGCTGTTCGAAGCGACACCACGATTTCTTCATTCTGCTGGGATGGCAGACGCGTGTGTTATGTGAGCATTACAATTGAGGTAAAGTGGACATTGTATATAACATTGCCCATGGCGTTACGTTCTAATTTAAAGTGGAATTTTAGACGAACTATCCTTTAGCTTGTTTAGGGCTAAGAAATTATTATATTTACTGGAGTGTACTTTATGTGTGAACTTCTATCACCTGAAAAAAATCAGAGTCAGATGGCGCAAAGTTGTCTGAACCTGTTTATCCTTACTTAAACGTGCTCTACGCCCCATTATACAGCAAGTGACCGAGCATTTAGCAGCATCACTGTAAAATGTACCTTGATTGAAAGAGATTCATAAAAAATCATGAATGGAGTACAAATCTTAAAAAAGGAAATTCTCAGCTTCAAAATAAGAAAACACTGCACCAAATCCCCCCAAAAGAAAGCGAAAACACCATAAAATGAACTCTAACTCTATGACTGTTCCTCTCACTGAAAGGATTCAGAATGACCGGTGCTGTGCGTGGGGGTGGAAATAAATCGTTGAGGTTGGAGCGGCCTACGCTGGCGCGTTACTGGGCCACTAACCAGCTCGGGGCGCGATCGATGCCGATGCTGCCTCCCTCATTCATATCGCAGGACCATTCTCAGAACTGCACTTCCTCGGCCGCGCTCTGCCTCTGCGGCTCCGAACAACCTCCGGAACTTGCTCTTTTTTGCGGTAGGGATCCCAGCCCTTTATTTCATTGAAATTTAAATCCACTTTGATGTCGAATGCTCTTTTTCTTTCTTTTGTATTGCGGGAGAGTTCTCAGAATCACGGCTCATGCCGTCCTCTGAGCTCCGAATAACTGTCTTAGAAATGCAATTTTATTCCGAAGTATCGCCGTGGCGAAATTTTTGAGTTTTCTAGCAGGCCTAAATTTTTAGTTGAGAAACTTCTACGTATTTTTAACGTTGGACTGAGACAGTTGAAGCAATTAAAAAAAATATAAGAAGATGCTTTTGTTGTTTTTCCATCGCTTCTCTGCATTCACTGATCGAGTGAATACATGAAATAAAAAGTTTGCATATGATTTGCTTTTCATTTTTCCGTCATTTCTATTACATCTTCATCTTCGAAGATGAGGAATCAATTTCGAATTTGACTATCTTCCCAAACTCAGCAGCTCAGCAACCTTGTGTTTCACGGCCGTTGTTGGAGCTGCAATTGGATGCTGATGAATGGATTAATTGACTCTGGGTAATTTCGTTTAGAACGCTGCAGAATAACACACAGAGAATTGAATATGTATTCTCGTGATGAAATGCATGAGTTATCAACGAATCATTTGTACACCATCATTGCCAGTTTAACTTCAATGTTAAATTACTAATTTTTAGAATTTTATTGTTTAATTTTTTAAGTTTGAGGAAGAAAATGGTCCTTGCGTCAATTCGTTCAACGAAAGGCACTGAGAAGATTTCCAAACAAAAGTTAATATGTTCACACTCATCAGCCGACTAAGTATGTATAATACTAACGCAGTGATTGGGCAACTGTTAGGTACAGCGCTTGGTAAATGTTGAAGGATTCAAAGTCTTCCGATATGTTAATAACTTAAAATAAGAATCAGTTTGAATGCAATAAATAAGTTTCCATAAGCATTGTATTGAACAGATGTTGCGTGTTCCGATCCTGGAAAATTTTTAAACATTAGGGAAAAGGAATTTTGTTAGAAAGATGTAGGTAAATGTCTGAAGATTAAAAATTAACAATTGTAATGAAAAATTGCTCATAGGCGACTTAAAGAAAGACTTAGTATATTGAGATGGGATTTAACTACGCAAAACCGATAAGTGAAAGTTTCCACTAACAGAATTCTACTCAGTTGATTGTTAGTGCTACACCTTGCCATTATGAGGTAGAGTTTCTTATCGAATAATTCCTCTTTTTTTCGTTGACTATCGAACTAGTTTTCCCTTCAACATGCTGCGTGCTTTGTAGCACGCACGCAAAAGAAGGCAGATGTGCGCAGCCTTAATTAAGTGCTCGTCAATAAATGTGATGCTGAGTAAGCTCTCGTAGCGCGAATTCATCAGCGGCAGGGTTGTCAAATTGGCTTCTGTTGGGGTCAAAGCCCACAATTTGAAATTTTTTTCGAACACTATTTGCAGTAAAAACCACTCAGGTTCTGATGTCCCTGCAATATTGTTAGGTACTGGGTGGCAGCTTATTTGGCCAAATTATATTTGGAAAAAAGGATAAACTGGATAATCTCGACCAGAAAAGGCCAATCTAGGAACCCTAATCAGGAAGCAGGTGTTTATTCTGCTAGTAACGCCCAGGTCGGTCCACAAGCTTTCCTTGCAGCCAGCCTCTGCAGCCATCATAGCCCCTACAGATCAGGATGATCCCTTCCGAACGGCTTTTACGATATGGTTCCAAGAACCAGCTGATTGGTTCCGGATGTTCAGTTCAAGGCGCTGGCCGTCTTGCCAAGCACAGGGAACAAGTTAGATTGTTTCCCGGAAACGCTTGACCGCTCCTAACTCAAACATGGCACAACAAACTGGCTTTGGCTCAGGCTGCTGTGGACTCCACCGATAAATTGGCTCCTAAATGGGATTGAATTCCATTTTTCCGCGAGAGCGTTTTTTGCTTTACTCTTTGAAAGCTTTCTGGAGGTAATAACGATGACTCGAATTAGATCGACAGGAAACTGGAAGCAATTCTTCAATTTTTTGGAACGTCGAAAAACAGTACAAGTATTACAGGTGAATTCGTGGATATAAATTCCGTTACAATTGGAATTAATCTAGTTTTTAGGCACGCAACAATTTAATTATAAATTGTGTAGGAGGACTTCGTCTCAGAATCATACTAGCGATATTTCCACAATTGATTACTGCATCAAGGACGATACGACATTTTTTTCAGTTCAAGAACATATTTCTGTGTGTGAACATGAATCATATGTGCGGCATTGCAATACGGAAATGTGAATCATACTGTATTACAAAAGAGAAGTTGAATTATACAGTACTAGGCTATGAAACTATTACACAGAATATGAATTATTTAGCAGTTTATTTCGAAAATCAATCCCTATGCTGCCTTGAGGTAGTCTCAATATGAACTGAAAGGGCAAAGCCACCACCTTGCTGACTCAGGCATGGCGAGACGAGATATGCGAGATTCCTTCCCGCGTGCTATTTTAGTAAATCATTCATGTGAGTCAGATTTTATAAGTGAAAATTTGCGCTTCTCCCGATGAAAATATGATTTAGAGAGTAAGCTAACTGAGAATCGTATCCATACTGTAAGAATACAGTTTTTCCCTCATTAAAGGGATTTAGAGCGCAAATACTCTAATGATTCAATGAAAACTCTAGATATGTGGTTAGCCCTTAGATGTTCGTCTATGATTTATACAAATCATTTTCGCATTCATACAAGCATGCGACAAAGTAGTCGTACATTATTGTATTGGCCAGTTTTTCATTTTTTATTCAGCGCCAAATGTCCTGATTGCGGGACTGACAAAGATGGCTCGCTCGTTTTAATCAGGTCACGATAGTGAAAACTCGGGTGCCTTGTCGAGTTATCTTTGTTTGGTTGTACAGGTCAGAATATCCAATCAGCTAGCTCGTAAATTAATTAATTCTCAATCTAACGAAGAATTATTTACAAAGTTAATAAATACTGCTGCATCATGAAGGGCTTGAAATTATACAATGCGTTCTAAATGGCTGCCCGACTGAATGAGAGAGCTAAATTGACCGGCGTTTGTTTTACATCGGATGAATACAGCAGTTTCTTTGTTAATAATAACATAGAGATGTTGAGGGTATTGCAGCTTTATGAAGAAGCGCTTTATGATCTCAGTATTCCGACCTAATTTTTTTGATGAGCTCAAAAACTTTGGTGAATTTCTTGTTTGAATTTGTCATTTTTTTAAAAAGAGAGTCGTATTATGTATGGTTGGTTCTTCAGTATTTCAAGTATTAATAATTTTCTAATAACTTCAAAAATTCTCATGCTGTACGTCCACATCGGAAATTATTCACGAAAATGGTAGCCATTATTCCAGAAAATGTTTCATGTTCTCGATCATTGACCGCAACTCCCTTGAAACCTTTTATCAGCTAAAAGTTTTGGTCAACGTTCAGTTCTTCATTACAGCAAAATTACGACCATGCCCTATTCAGCTTCAAATATCACTAGTGCAAGTCACAGGCGAATTAGTCCTTTTACTACATCAGTTTCTCCGTTTTTACTTCGTACTTGAGGTCATTTTCCCCACTCATTGTCCACACTACAGCAAGTTTAGAGCGTCGGTTTGCTGCCGTACTTCCAGGAAGCTTGAAACTGCGCTCGCGTCTATCACCAAACTGTCATTTACAGCCGAAAACTTTGGCTAAAAATCTTGTCATGATTTCGGGAGATCGGTGGAGTGAAGAGACGATTAGCGGAGATCTTCTTTAAGCTCTTTCCTTTCGCCGAAACTCAGGTGTGCTTTGATTGAGGTCCGACGCTTCCGATATTCACGCAGCGACAGGCGTCAATATTTTCCTTTCGTGCTGAAAGATTAAAATATTAAATGGAGATTTAAACGAAAAAATTCAAACGATGTTAGCAATTGAGATAATTTAAATGATGGACTTTGGTTCGAGTCATGAAATTTAACGAGAAAGATAACATACGAAAAGAGTTGGAAAGGTACAAAAATTCAAGTGAGATACATCGGCTCATCTTGTTTATGTTGATAAAGCAACACTCTTGAAGGAAGAGAAAAATTACAAATTTCAAATCAAATAGAAGATTCATTCGCTCTAATGTGTTGACAACATTAATTATGAGAAGCAAAAATATACGTATGAGATCCTTTCTAATGTTCCTACGAAAGGAATTATTATCCATGATTATAGTTAGGAATGAATTAGGAAAGTACTGATGCGAATAAGCAGGAACTGTTACAGGTGTGAATTAAAGAAATTAATACAGATGGAAATTATAAGAAATTAGTACACGAGTAGATAATGTTGAATAAGTACTTTTTGAAAATATTTCTGTTGACAGCATGCATTATTACCTCTCAAAAGTGATTTTGTTTACCTTATCGCCTTCTGTAGCGCCCTAATTTAACTTGAGCCAATTAAATGAAAAGCCGAAATTCGTATACTGTCTAGACCGATGTCACTCTACGGACCTACCACTGGACAACGCATCCCCACACTACACGACATATTCTGCAGTTGTGGCTAATTTGTCCTTACATTAGGACATAATGAAACACTCATTAATATTAGGAGGCAAATTTTGCAAAGCGCATTGAGGAGGAAGCAGTCAAAGGCGTGAAACGGGTGGAAAAATTTTACGGAGCTATCATTTTGCCATTCTAAAACTCCGATTTTATTCTATAACAATTTCCGTGGTGGTGTTTCACGCTTTTCCTTTTGCTGCATCGCCTAGTTTCCCGCAAACATTGTGGTACTTAGAAACAGATTTCTTATGACACTAACGTTGCACAGTCGTACGTAAAGGTCACGTCCATCAATAAAAGTGACGGTTGTAAAGCAATCATCAGCAAACATCTATTTCTGATCCGAGCCTCCGTCATCATGTTGGAAAGCCAATTTAATATCTGGAAGTTATAAAAATACCTGCGATTAACACAACGTTTAGTGTAAGAGCGCACCTGATACTTCACACCAAACAGATATATTATTCCAGGATTAACAAAAATTTCGTAAATGTATGCATGCCTTCTTTCAAAATCAGAAGACTTAGAGAAATTAAAGAGATAATACTCACCCATCGTTCTATCAAAAAAAGATATCATGGATTGAGAGACTCGTAGTTGACGGAGATCATCTCTGCAGAATGCGAGGTATAGAGCTTGGCTTTTTCCAGGAACGCCAATGCGACGGTCTTCTCTCACCGCTACCGCCAACGTCCACCATCATATGAAGGGCCATAAATAACACTCCTGATAACAGTAACTGGAACTCCATCCGACACGTACTTTCTTATGAACCAGCCTTAGTTCTTTATGAAAACTTCTACAGAAATTGCTGGCTTGGAGTCAAAAGAGGCGACCTAGTTCGCAGAACAGTGAAGGCCTTTACGCCGTTTCGCATGTTCTACGACGGAGACATGAAATAGGGAGTCACTTGAGAAGCTTGGAAATGAGAATTCAGTGCAAACATCGCAAGTGCTGATTTATCTCCATTCTATCTTCATTTGCACGAATCTTTAAATTTTGATTGAATGATAAATCTGAATGATTTATGAATGATAAAGCATTTTTTTGATTGAATGATAAAGCATTTGCGAAAAAGTATTATGCACATCGGAAATATTTCACTTATTACTTCGAAAACGCAATGATTTGGAAAAGTTAATGTTTCATATTTATTTCTAAAAATGCTAAGAAATTATAGATCACTCATGGAAAATTGCCTCAATTTCCTTGATGCTAAAGTTAAATCAGAAATAATGACAGCGCCGATGTTTCGGTCATTTGATTTAGTTTTAATTTGTAGTTTAGTGATAACGAGTAATTTATTTATAACTATAAAAATGCAGCAATCAAAACATTTTGTTTGTATTTTAAGATTTTAATCATATGATGTTACTTGTTTTTTGCATGTAATTAAAAAAGAGAAATCATTTTTCATTGTGAAAAAATGAAAGAAGAAACTAGCTTGTTGATTGTTTGTTCTTATCAAGAATCCTTGAAAAGATATGCTGGTGTCTCTGTGTCAACCTGAATGCCACTTGCAGCATTTACCACAAACCGGAGACACAATTGGTTTCATTTATTTCGTTTCTGATTTTGAGATATTCGCGTTGATTGGAAAAACAAGAAATAGCAAGAAGTACGAATAAAAGTTTTGAATTTTCATCCAAACTTTCAAATTTAGAAAAGCAAGAAAACAACTCCACGTAGAATATTCACAAATTCAGTAAATACCTGGTATTGAGAGATACTCTTTCCTTAAATGAAATCCTTGTACATTTCCATTTTACCAGGTCAGGCAGAAAGTCGAAACGCAATGCATAAATTCTTTCCTGCATCGTACGTCGACACATACGCTCTCTCTCTCTCTCTGCGTGCTTGCTTTGACGTACTGGCGAGCTCTGGAGTGCGCCCTCGAAGTGTCTGCGCATCATGAAGAAAATAAAAAATGACCATCAATAAATATAATATCTTCCGACGAAATTATCTACTGCTTGCATGAAATATTTCACGTGTATTCGAGTGTTATTTACATCATGAAACATTTTCCAACTATAACTCTAACCTCCCTGATGCGTACGCGAAGAGTGGCCTCCAGCAGATCCAGAGAGTGACGATGTTGGCAGAATCAATGCGTGTCCGTCGCAAGCTTTGATGTCACCTTTTTAGTGCCCCCAAGCTCCTCTCTCGCACGCAGCTCGCGAACTGCCGACCACGTTTCGCAGCAGACGACGCATTTTATTGACCTCATTAACCTACATTCAGAGTTCATGAATGACGATTTTTTCCCAGTTAATTGCAACCATGTTTACTCATGAACTTTTTTTACCAGTAAGTGTTCCTCTTTTATATTAGCTGATCAAAAACGTAGTTCATATCCTGAAATGCAAAAAACGCATTGGTTGTTTGCAGTCGGGGTATGAAAATCAGTAAAAACAGCAAAAGCTCATGCGCGTGTGAAATGGAAGGGACTGATAAAACTAGTTTCATTGGGATCTCTCACTGATCAGAAAGATTTTTTTGTGAAATTCGGACGTGTGTGCATGAATTTAAAAGCAGGCCAATCGTTTTTTTAATTGATGTAATGTACGAAATGGTTATTATAATTTTTGGGCTGTGCAACTGTGCTGTAATTTTTTTGATAATCTATGAAGTAAATAACACACAGATGAGAACTAAGTGTTTAGCGAAGCCCGAAATAATCCAGGTCTAGCAAATGTTTGTATTAATTTATGCCTTTGATTAACTCCAGGAGGCAACGTTAAAGGATAACAAACGTTCCTGTTTTCTAAGTTTTCATGCTAAATTACACAGAAATGGGACAATTCTGGCCATCTAAAGTTACAAACAGCACAGCACGCGTTGACAGCATGTTCTATAAGCCATCAGCATAGTAAAAATGCTAAGGGAAACGAACTCTGATGTAAAAGATAATGAAAAAACTGTCAAACCAATGGATAACATTTCTATACATCTGTAAAATTGTGCTAAAACAAATGTGCATATACTTGTACAAGGCAATTAATAACTGAAATGTGTGTTTTTTCTATGCCTACTCTGGTTCCATTGCTCGATTGTTGTGACAGTATAGCTCTTGAGCAACAGTCTAACTCGGCTTGTTTCTGGTGCCACATTCTGTTTAGTAGAGTGCAATAGGTGAATTTAAAGACGTTCACGTGAAATAACACACACACGATCACTCAGTGACCCTTAGTGATGTAAAGTTACAATGTATTCCTGTATATGATATTTACAGTAATATGATATATTTTGAACGAATATTCCTGTCTCAAAAAGTCACGAAAAAACACAGATGCTACCTCGGTCAACTTCTCTATTTCTGTTATAACCACGCTCAGATTTGGATTATAATGACTTAACGAGTCTCATACAGGGATGATTTACAGGAACAATATTCGCTTGCCAAAAAATTCTGCGACGATATAAACACAATATTTGGTCACTTCTTGTTCAACTTCGTAGGATTTTATCGCCGAGAATTGACTAGTTTTTTATCCGAAACTGGGCCATGTTTGGGTTCTAAATCTGATCAAAAGAATAAATAATGGCTGCGCTTTCAAGTGTTTGCTTACAATTAAACCGAATTATGCACATTTATGACTTGGTTATGAATATTAAGGTAAATTTAACGACGTTCAGTGTACTGCAAATTGGGAGACGAAAATTTCTTTGAAATCGAATCTAAAAATAATAAATCATTTTCGCGATTAGTTAAGCAGTACTTACCAAATTGATAGTTGCTATTGAAGGTGTTAGATACGACTACGTACAACAAATTTTTTCTTGTATCTAAGAATTTCACAGTGCTAACAAGAAAGTGCATTACAGTAGACATGGAAATCGATGTGTTCGAGGCCACACTCTATCAAGATAATTCGAAAAAACTTGTCGATCATTATTTTATCATTAAATCCTTAGCTACATGAGCTTTTGTCTAAAAAGAAATGTTAAAAAATGATTTCCAGCATGGACGACAAGGCAAGTCTTGTCCTTTCATTCATATTACTGTTCATTGAATGGACAAAAGGCCTAAAGTATTTCTCTCCCCTGTGAAGTTTCATCTTTGAACTCCTTTATCTTGCGCACTTGGACGGAAATAACGATTTCCTCAACTATCTATTATCCTGAAGCTGAACATGACAATAACGTGTCTTGAGATACTCTTCTAATACAAACAGATTAATTGTCGTTCTAGTATCAGTTTTATCTGCATAGCGTCAAATATCATTCTTGAACAAAAGTTTTATTGAACGAGCATTTCACTCAATTCAAAGATAATTAACTATTTTTTTATCAAGGACGTTCTGTTGAAATAGGACTATTATATTCTATTAGAATTAACTGTATGCAAATTTTTAGAATCCTCTCTGAATCCGTCCACGTGTGAACGATGCTCTACTTTGCCTGATTGGGCAACATGCTGACCACTTTGGGCTTGCTTGAAATGATGTGACAAAATGAAGCCTCTGTATTTTATTCTATCATGGAGTTATACAAGGTAGTAACGGGCACTGGGGTGTGGCTTATTGAATTCTGTTTTTAATAATTGAAAAAATTTTCATGAGTGCGCATGTTTTTTAAATCAAGGTCGATATGATTCATTTACCATGATAATAATCTGTAAATCAATATCAACGAATTTATAATAGTAGTAAAGCCATTGCGTTTCGGATTTGGCCTTAAAAACCAGTATCTTTGCGACGGCATGAGCAACCCTCACACAAAGGCTGTTCGTAAATACTTTTGTTATGAAAAGTCGATTGAGAATTCTCAAACTCGAACTTGAAAAATTTTACCATTCTTTAAAGAAAGTCCTCGGTGTTGATCTCATTGCGCTTAGCGTAATTTAAAATTTGCGAGCTATTTACCATCCCTATAGCTTCTTCATATCAATAATCATATCACTAAAAAAGATTCAGTGAAATGGAATAATTGTTTTAGGTATTAATGCTATTTCCTATCACATTCAATTTTTAAGGGTAAAATATTTTTTGTTCGCAGCCCGATTATTTACATGGCATTTCAATCATTTTACCATTTAACCTAGCCATATGATGTAGTGAGCAAATTACCAGCACTCTGATCCCATTGTAGGTGCTATTGCACATTGTACAAACTTAATGCAAGCGTTCCGAGTTCAACTTTACTCGAACCTAAATCCGCTCGTTTTTGCATTCAAATTTATGTCATACCTTATTCTACCACATGCATCGCCATCTTTCTAAGAGTACTTTCCAACTACAGCGTCATCACGCAACTCCCATTATCTTGTAATGGATGTATATTTAATTACTCCGTACTCCCGCGCATCACACCTTGTTTGCGTGACTAATTTGACAGGACGCCGTCATTAAGCCAAATTTTCCCCCTTCGGGAACCGAGAGCCGTGCCGGCGAGAAACTCTCTCTGGGCCTCGAATGCGTGAAGCTGGCTCGCGCTGACGCTGTTAGCAGCCGACTTATTAAAGAAGAGGGGCTCGTAATTGCCCTCACTTCCTGGAATGTTTTGCTAGGCTCTGCTTTCCAGGACCCCAGTGTCTGGTGTCGGCGAAGATGATTGTGGAGGAGCTTCCTTCTTCTAGACAATTCTAATTCTGAGAATGCACTTTAGGAGTTCGTGAAAAGTGTGCACTTTATGAGCTAAATGTGTTTTTCCACTCATTCATGTTTCTTACGTGAGAATTCGAATCTGAGTACTCATAAAACTGTGATAGTCTTGTTGGTTTGTTTTTCTTTGGTTGTCACCGTCTTGGAGCTTTTTCAGTCATGACATAAGGCAAGCGTCAACACTTCACATTCAGCTTTAATATAGGAAAACATTTGAAATTCCCTATAGCTTTGTTTTGAGAACGAGTTGTAACAAATGTCTATCTTCAAAATAATGTATGACGAAAAATATTTATTTCAGCAACCTTACCCAATAGGTCACGAGTGTTTTAGAAATGTGTATGTAAGTGCAAAGTACGAATGTGTTTCTTTATTTCTAAGCAAGGTCAGAAACTTGCGTAAATAAATTTAACAATCTTATGATATTTCATTATTTTAGTTCAAATTCCACGGCATAAATAACACAATTTGAACTTCTTTTTATCATTGCACACATTTGCGTCGGTAATCGCTGCGTCATTTACTCTCGTGTCTAAGTATGATCTTTGCTCATTCCCAGAACATATAAGGTATAAAGTCACTTTTATAAGGTTTAAGAAACAATCACTTTTATACCTTTGGTGTCTCTTATCTAAGCTTAGATATTTAAAAAGACTCAATCAATACAGTTTCAACTCGAAATTGGCTGAAAATTTTCAGAACATTTCAAGTTCGTTACAAATTTTTTGAGTTGTAGGAGACAGTGATGAAATCATATCGCCGTTTTCGTGTTCAATATTAAATTTCTCCAAAACTGAAACGCTTACACAAATAATTTATTTGTTGCTCTCAATGTATGGATTGGGGACCCAAATCCACGGTACTCTAATATCAGTCTAGTAACATCTAAATGGATTGTTTAATATCTTACATTCGCCTGCCAAATTTCATGTTATTTTTGCTGTCACTCTTCGCAGTCATTTTATTTAGGTCTGTTACACAAGTCTGCATCACGCGTGGCTGCAACCTCATTTGAAGAATTGCATCAAGGCACTTTGAGATGCCGCAACTCCTCTCATTGATATTTAGGTTCATTATTTCCGACCGTGCTTTCCGACTGCCCTGTCATTTATGCCCTGTCCTCATAGCCCCATTATCTCTACTTTGCCCAATTCGGCTTCGCGTTACCGCCAATTTTCGGCACGCCCGGCTCCTATTCTTAGGTCGTAATTGCATTAACGTCAAGAACTCGGCAACAGATTCGCACTCTTTGCTCGGGAACTGTCCAGGATGTCCAGAATAGCCGATATGGCCAAAATATTCTAAATATTTCCTAGAAAAGAAGGATCATACAGGAGGATTTGCGCTGACATATAAAATTAGCACGATTTTCTCGAAGACTAAGGAGCGTCCAGTGCTCTCGTGACTCGTATTTTCTTCTTGTTTACTGCACAAAATCCATGAGCGTGTACTGCAAAGGTTCATGGGTGAATTATTCATCTACGCTTGCGTGTGCTTATATGATCACTAATGATACAGAACCAGATTGAAAAAGTTCAGATTGCATAAAATGTTTCGTACTAACTGTAAACTAATTATATCATGACAAAAATAAACTCTGAAACTCATGAGAACTACAACAAGAGAAAAGCAGAAATTTTCTTCACTCTCAAAGAAACTTGCAACTTTTCAATGGATTTGCGGACTTCTTTCTCACAAGACAGTCCTTCAAATACATGACTGGACGACAGGGCGAGAAAAAATCAATGCAAATTGCAAAGATATGAAATCACTTTCTGAGGAGCAAATTAATGCTAATTAAGTTTGCACTGGGAACAAACAGCCTAATATTGAGTGAGTGAACAGCCTAATAGGTGCGAATGAGCAGCCTGCGATATGGTGGAGTTAGTTAGGGATGGCAAACGTCTCTGCTATATAAATAATGCCGTTTAGTTCTATTTGAGTAGACCTTGGTAACAACAGCAATTGCTGCCTCCACATTGCCGTTCTAATACCACATCGTAATGGGGTAACGTTTACCAAATCTACACAACCTCGCAATAAACATATCATGACATCGTTTTCGCCAACAACTTTCCCTTTCATTTCATTCATTTCGCCTCGCAAAAACATTGCCGCAACACGCATGAGCCACCACTCCAGTTTCCTGCCGTCACAATATCACTAATCTGCAATATCTACGCCGCCTGTGCGTCCCGTACCTTCACAGCCATCACACTTCCCGCCGTCACTACATCCCCAATCCGCAATGCCTTCGCGTCCCACAACATCACAGCGATCACACTTCCCGCCGTCATTACATCCCCAATCCGCAATGCCTTCGCGTCC
>JACJUY010001795.1:49166-75907 GCA_014220935.1 Platorchestia sp. MABIK
CCGCAATGCCTTCGCGTCCCACAACATCACAGCGATCACACTTCCCGCCTTCACTACATCCCCAATCCGCAATGCCTTCGCGTCCCACAACATCACAGCGATCACACTTCCCGCCTTCACTACATCCCCAATCCGCAATGCCTTCGCGTCCCACAACACCACAGTCACCACACCGCCCACAACACCGCCGCCGCTCCGGTCACCGAAGCGAGAGGCTCAATTAATCACAGCAGGCCCTGTAACACGACCACCGTGTAGCCCTGCGCCTAATGGATGTTGCGACCGAAGAAAAGTGTATAAAAACTAAAATATTGATGCTAATAGAGTAGTCAATTTGTGTTAGTATTATTTAGTGGCAGGGATGGTCATAGAACCTTCCGTACCGAATTTACATTAACTAAGAATATGATAGCGAGGAATAAGGCTTTGATGCGTAACATTTTATATTAAACGCTTTACTGTTAAAAATAAACGTTTAGACTCAATGAGTCGTTCTCAACAATTGCTTTGAAAATAGATAAATAAATAATGAATTTATATAAATATTCTTAAGTGATAAGGATGATCATAGAGCCTTCCGTACCGAATATCGATAAGAAATTACATGACCATACAAGTAAACACGACAGTAATATGGGAATTTGGATTCCAAGCAGTGGTAAAAATATTGTGACGGCTATTGCTCAACAAATATTTTGGACCTGTCATTGTTACGATCACTATCACACCAAAAAATTCGAAAATTTAAGATAACTATTGTGATAAGTGTTAAAATAATGCAAATTACGCTTAAAATTATGTATGCAGATTACACCATCATATTGTGGAATAAATTTGATGGAATAACGTGAGTGATAGCAATTATATCTCGAGTTTACGATTAATTGCCCAATTTTCATGCGTGTTTATCAAAGGCTATTTAATTACTTAATTCCGAATTATCATTATGGAATTATATCGAACCTTTTCTAACCTAAATATGCCCAAAATTTAGCGACAATACTAGCATTGGCCTTAACTTAATCTTATCTCCAATCATAACGTTCATCTTAAATACAGTACGCCTTCTCACTTAAATGAGACTAAACAGAACAAACTAAGCCCAGCCCATAGCTTAACCCAGGGTGTATTCTATCTTCACCTCACTTCAATTGCCAAAGTTTAACCTAAAATGAGTAAACGTAAATCTAGCGCAAGTTCAGGCAGCCGCAGACATAATTTACCATGCTAAATTCATCGCTCGCTTGAACACCTAAATGCAAGGACGGCAATTCTAAACCTGAAAATTTTGTAGTTGCGGATATCTTAGAATTACAAATTAAGAATGCACCGGCATTATTATCAAAAGTAGGAATTGTCATTTACGTCAGAATATAAATAAAAAAGAATCAGTCTGTGAAAAGTTACACGTGCGGTAATTTGGTAAATCACAATTTGAGAACGAAATTTGGAAAATGGTTCTGAACTCTTGGAATTGACCCACAACTGTGAGCATCAAGTACTTTAGATTTTCAAATGTAATCCAGAATTCTGTTTGAAATTCTACAATGCAAACTAAAATGCGTAAAACAAAAATGTCTTCCCACGAAAGTTCACTCTAGCTGAAACGAAAATTTATCAACGTAGTAGTAGTAGTTGAAAAATGGCAGAACAGTTCCAGAAAATTCAAGAAGTAAACCCATCGAAGCTTCCTACACTTCAATGTTCAACAATTCCGCTTCTATGCTTGTGCCCGAGAGAAGCGCTTCGAGTTTCTGCAAGAAATTCTCACAAACTTCCGAGACTTGCGTGGGCGGGCTCGTTTGTGCGTTAAGGCATCAGCCTCAACGGCAAAATTTACATCAAGCCATTTTCGGGGCGCCGCAAGTCTCCATTATAAAAATAGTGTTGATTTTTCCCTCAAATGAAATTTTGCGAAAGAGAAAAAGTTTTTCATGTATTAAAATTCCCTTGATACTCCTGCTATGCTACTTGCTTAAAATAACAAATTTTTAACGTTAGCTGCATCTTTTTCGAAACCAAATCATTCAGTCTTACAAGAACGGGGATAAAATTCTCTCATGAAGTATAAAGAGTGAGGACATTGACCTAGAAAGATACCCTTTCACTTGCTCGCTTAATTAGTTTCATTGACCGCTCATCTTCAAAGCAAAGAAATGAAAACTGTTTTTGTTACATTTTTTTGTTGATGGGCGATATACCACTGACATAATAGATCTAGAACATTGATGATCATCTTCTAGTTTTTTGCAGGGGATAGTGTTCATATCCAAACTTATCCTATGAAGTTAATTCAGGCTATACTCTGAAAGTGTTTCAATATTGTAATTTTCTTTTCTAACTTTTCAGCCTTACGAAATAGTCCAATTTCCTCACGCGTAAGTTTGTTCAGAAATTGTTCAATTTGTTCACGCGTAAGTTTGTTCATTTTTGTACTAAAACACAGAACACAGATTTTTTTTTTTGTCTAGTCGCCTTCGTCTTTTGTGATTTCAAAACTAGTCTATATTACTTAAGTGTTAGTTTTGCGTTTTTTACAATGTGACTGAAAATTATTCCGTATTGTTATTTTTTTTTCAGCCTGAGGATGACGTTAGATACATCGAAACGTTGCATTTTATAATCAGACAGAAATATAAATTTTAATGAATCACTGTGTTTTAGTACAAAAATGCTAGGAGCATTTCTGAACAAACTTACGCGTGAGGAAATTGGACTATTGTAATTTTCGTAGAGAAGCTCTCTTGCAATAAAAAGTTGTGTGTGCAATGAGAAGAAATACTGAAATAACTCGTCCAATTAGCGTCATTAATTGTGAAACTCTGTCGTTTGCAGTAAGTGAGGATTCAAGTGTAGTGGTACGAAAATTTAAGCCTCTCTTGTCGAAAAAATGCTGACTCCAGTTATATTGTTGTTCAGGAAATACGACATTGGGTGGTGTAAGACGCAAAAACAGAGAACAGTGTGCTCTTCCTTCTAAACAGATTTGTTTTAAGTAGCTCTGTTCGAAAATTTCTGAGTTCTCGTTTCCCCATCCTTTCCTTTACTTTTTGGTGCCAAAGCATATCTCTTGGAGCGAGCCCTAAATCGACAAACCTAAGAAGACCTTTAAGACAAGTCGTCGTCATCAGACGACATCCACAATTGGGCCATCAGAGGCTTTAGTAGCGTGACCTTTCCGCTACTTGGCGCTCTCTCCCACATTTTCGCCACTCCGTAATACGTGTTCATTATAACCTACTTCCAAGTCAAATAAAATTTAACTAAAAAGAAGAAGAAAGTTCATTTTATAGCCATGACTACTTTAATAAGAACTGTATTACCGGTTAAGATTTCACAATTAGATGAGGAGATCCTTTATTCACCAAAATTAATTTTTTTGTCGCCCTCCTTTGTTATTTTCACTATGTGCTGTTATAATAAAAAGGAATCCTAGTCTTTTCTATGATAGCGCTTTAAATGTTAAAAGCCTTGTAGCTAAAATATCCCGGCAAAGCTTAAAAAAATGTGAATACTCTCTATTAAGTAAACACTCTGTATTAAAAAGTATAAATACTCTTCATTAAGCAACGCTAACAGATCAGATGTTTTACTTTCCAGTGTACCTTTCACAGTTGCTACCACGCTTCACGTAAAATTCGTTGTGTTCTGAATCTATTGGGGAATCTTTGTACAAAAACAGATGAGTATGTAATGAAGCAGTGACTGAATCTTATCGAAATAAAACAACCAAAAATTCAAGAAAAAGAGTATGGAAGTGACCTTATATTTTAGGGAGGCTGTTCTGTATAATTTTCTCCATGGATTGAACGATCAAGTTTTACTACAAAACCAAGGGAAAGGCTTGCAATTCTCATCCGTTAGGATTCACTGGCAAAATGAATGTTTTCCAGACGTTGGGACGTGGGCGTGAGGCTGGAGCGTCCGACCTCCAGTCCGTCAGTAACAAAATACGGCGGTGTTTGAGGAACAAATGCATTAAGGCAGTGGCTTCAGGGCGGCGGCAGTGTTTGACTGTTGCACTACGAGCTCGCCGGGTCAACACACGGACCTCAGGCTCGCCTGGTAGCTTCGCGTGACTTGGGCCTTCTTTTCAAATCACTCATGGATGGACTGCTGAACGCACAAATGTTTTCCTGGCAAGCCGAATAATGGGCAAGATCTTTCGAGGGTCTTTATGTCTTCCTCTGTACGGTCACCTTAGAGATATGGTGGTTTCTCTTCGAAAAGAAAGCTTGCTTTGCTGCACGGTTTTCGATTCCTTTTTGAGAGTACCGTAAAATGAGTTAACTGAACTATTTTTTCCTGCTGCTTCTGAAGTATTATTACGAAAAAGTAACTTTTTCAAGTATATCGGCCAAAGCATCGTGGTCTTGTTGGTCTTTCATCTGAACATGGTCGACTTATTTTATCACAAGAAACTTGAATGCATTTTGTACCGAGTTGACTGGATAAACGGGCTAGAAAATGAGATCCATCTTATAAGGTTATCGTGATGCAGCTCTTCGAGGCATACGTTGTCTTTGCTTCATATAATCTGAACTTTATTTCAACATTTTCTAACGTAAACTAGAAGTAACTGTTTAGAAAAAATCAGTGTTGTTTCGGCTGAATTTTAGCATGTTTTGTTTTTACACAAATAAATCTGATACATTGTATATTAGTTACGAAGTTGTTTGTTTTTCCTAACTTTACCTCTGTCTTTCGATAAAGTTTTCAAATCATTTTTGAGGTACGCTTTGTTTCCAAATTGAGCTTAATGACTCCAAATCTCATGACCATGCTCTCGGTCGGAATGAAATAACAGTGTCTGGTATTGTCATCTGGCAATAGCGCTCTGAGTTCGAGGGCAGACTTAACCATAATCGAAGAAGTACGCGGTGAAAAAACTGGGGAGCTTCTGTCTCTGTAAAACCCACGTTCTCATAGGGAGGCTATTTACCGAACTCTGGTAGAGCTTAGCCTTTCCTGCGTGGGCAGATGCCACTCTTCCGTACCAAGAAATATAACGTTTATTTATACGCAATTTTCGTATCTATGAAACATTTCTTCCGTATTTTTTACATAGTCTCTTTCCAATATATTTTCATCTTGTCTCAATATTATGGTAAAAAGTAATTTGTATTATATTAAAAATAGAAGTAATGTTTATTCTGTATTTTGTCCCGAAGCAGCTATGATTCATACAGCTAGACTAAGGCACTGAAGCTCCTCAGTCTTGAATGACCTCTAAGTTGAAAAATGATATTGCACTACTCGTAAGTTAATGAGCTCTAGTTTTTTTCTGTTCTGAGTTTTTTAAGTAACGCATAATGAATATTGATGTTTATATTGTAGCATTGCTTTTCTTGTTAAAAAATTGTTCAGTATTTTTTCCAGCTATCGCTCTCCTTATAGAATAAAATACTTGTTATAGAGTCAGGGGAAGAAGTGCATTCAGTATGGGCATTGGGCAGCAAAGAAAAATATTTTTCCTCTCTATAATAGATCTTGATCAATAATCCATCAACAAGGCTTAGGGATTTCATACCAAGTTAATCCAATTTACATGAAAAACTGAATGACATGAATATTAAACGTATAGAATCAAATATTTAAGACTCAAATTGAAGCAAATCTTGTTTTCAAGCTAACAGAGAAAAGTTTAAAATAATATCTAATACTTTATTTGAACTGAAATTTTTTCGTAATTTAGAATAAACTTATCAACCGTTTATTGTGAATTCAATTCTAGCGGTAATAAGGTGCTACAGCTTTTTTTCGTTGCATCTGTTAATTCCTGACATGTTATTATTATAAGGAAATTTATGCTGGCCGTTGGTAGTCAGAACACTAACTTTCCCTTAGCACAGTAAGTTAAATGTCAGGAGCCCTTTCCGTAGACTTTTGTGTCCTCTGATTGCCTGGCTCCTTTTGTTGCTGTAGAATGGTGTGTTGATGAATGGATCACTCAGCGATTGCTGGGCGCAGGAAGCCTTTCAAAGGAGAAATAAGGATCAATTTGGCGTGATCATCATCAAGTTATCAGCAGCGACATCATCCTTCCTAGCGACATCATCCCTAGTGACATCCCTCCTAGCGACATCATCCCTAGCGACATCATCCCTAGTGACATCCCTCCTAGCGACATCATCCCTCCTTGCAGCCGGGATCAAAAGCCCCTCCTCGTGACTCATGTTATTGGTCGATGCTCGGCCAGGTCCTTCCGGTCTGGGTGACGAATAGAGGACTCAGTTGAATAGCTTCCTCGGGAGGAGCGAAAACCAAGTCTATACTCAATGTTCGATCCATTAGGCAGTGTTGCATCATCGACAAGCTTCTGGAACTGACGGTTTTTCCCCCCCTACAAATTCAATGAGTTTTTCTTTCTCGTTCCATCCATAAAATTTCAGATGGTTCAGAAATCATAACGATCTTGTAATTTTGAAGTAAAAAGATTAGCTTGGGGGTAATTATTCCCGTCGTTTTCATTATTCATGAAAGTATTTTTTTTCAATTGTGTAGTGAGATTTTTCATTTTGAGAATAATGTGGGGAAGAGATAAACGTTATTCAGCTGAATTCTAAAAACTAATAATATTTTTATTGCATTGTAAATACTTATCCACGATCTCTTAATTCCAATTCTTCTGAAAAAAAATTCTCAGGCTGCAGAGAAATCATGTATAAATATTTGGAAAATAGTTTTACTTGGGTTACATTTCTGAGAGTAAATGAAGTATTTTCCATCTTTTTATTTGTTCACTGAAGAGAATCACAATATTTAAAAAAATCTATGACTGTGTGCCTCGCGGTTGTAAAATAAAATACTATCATATTGGGCATTTTAACCACAAATAAAATTACAAATTGTTTCATTAAATTTCGCCGGCGATAGCTTAAATATTTACACATATTCCGTCTCATCATCAGACTCTAACATCTAAAGTTTTGAGGTTCTAGTAAATCTTGATGCGTCGGGAAACTAACACGGACCTCCTCGAAATGCAAATGCCTCGAGTTACTCAATGAACGGAACGACTGCCTCTGCATCGTCGCCTGCGCCAGCCACAAAGACTACGCGTGGGTGTGACTCGCACTTCACTTCCTGGAACATCACCGACTCCGGTCCAGGCAGTCGGCTAACTTTTCTCCTGAATGAACATATCCAGACACTGTAGTCATGAGGTATTAATAGCACGTAATGTCTCGTGTTCTTTTGATTATCTCAGTATTAGAATGACGCGATAGCTTGATCGTCAAGGTAGTGTATGTTCGAGTGGTTAAGTTATTAGAGTGTGCTTGGTTCTTACGCATTCAAAGTGGTGTGAACGATACCTTGTAGTAGTTCTTGGTATGAGCAGAGGCGGCTCGACTTATAAAGCTGAGTGGCCGGCGTGACTGAGTTCAGTGCACGTGTGACCATCGCAGTGAGGGGATCTAGCAAACCAAGCCTCCCTGTTTTCCTGGTGACAGAGTGGAAGTAGACGTGGCTTAGTAAATACCTAGCTTCTCTGAGTGTAAGCCTCTATACAATTTCATTTATCAGTGTTTCAATCATCCAAAAATTGCCCTTGCAGCTTTACAACCAAGTTCCTGCTAATAGTGACTAATTCTGATCAATATATTCAATTTATTTTGATCTCAGCTTTGATATTGAGTGGTGTCGATATAACAGGACCTCTTCGTGCTTTGGTGAAACTGAAATATCAGCAGACTCGAGCTCATCCACTACGAGAGAGCTATGGCTAATTCTGTGGTTTACCCCGTCCAAGACTCCTCTGTCGCGCTTCATCTTCATCAAAGAGATCCGAATTGCCGCGAGTGTAAATCAATGAACTCGATGTATCAAAAACCAGAAAAGAACGGCGACTCCAGACAGAAGGATTCCATGAGAGTTTTTGCACCTTTGAATAGAATAAGCTCCGGATGCGTCCCGATACTGGAGCTGCTTCTGACGCTGCTGCTGTTGACGGACGTTGTTTTCGGTCGCCTAACGCAAGGTGGGTGCGCGCCAGTACGGTAATTCGACAAAACTTGTATGTTACAGTAACCAAAATTCTTTAACCTTAGCACCTTAAAAAATAACTTTTGCTTATTCGACACTGTGTTAAACCATGTAAATTATAGTAACCAAAATTCTTAAAACTTCCTAAAAATTCTTAAAGCCTAAAAAATAATTTAAGCAATAAATCCTATACTGGTTTGTAACTCAATCTAAAATGAGTTAATCTTTCGTTTGATTGGAAAATGACCGAAAAGTGGTGTTTAAAGCCTAATTATTAAATCCCTGCATACCACTTAAAGAATGAATGCTTCTAAAATGAAGAAGAGGGGCTTACGGTAAAGATGCCAGTTTTTAAATCAGCTTTTTCTAATATGTGAGAGGATATTTCACTTCTGTGAGATTTACTCAAGTTATTGATGTTTAGGTTTAAAATCCCTATTTGTTTTGATTTCCACCGTCTAGAAGATGTCTATTGAAGTTTATGAGCCAGCCAATACAAGCATCACTGCATCATAATACTTGTGCATAGGAGGCTTAATGTCACTTTCTTCTCGGGCTCGCAGCCCTTTTCACTATAATTTACGATTCTGTTGTGCAACTTGACGTGCAATTTTGACCCGGGCTTGCTCGAATCAGAAAGAATAATGCATGGACATTATCATACATATTGCAAGCGATGTAACTTTTCAAGGTAAATTTAGGATAAGGAAGGGAATTATTGATCAATGGTCCATATGATCATCTATGAAATGATGCATTTTAGCATCATGGTAGTACGGTACGGGACTAGCGAAACGGATTCATTTCTTCAGTAGAACTTTTTTAGTTGAAATAACATTGAACTTGCAAAGAATGTGGTATCGTGATTATCTGTAGAAGGAACTTCAGGGCAAATTAAATTAATCTACAAAATTTCATAACTCAAAAAGCATGACCTCAAGTAGGCGCTTGAGGTGTATGAAAGAATTGATTTTTTTAAATCTTCAGTTCTTTTTGGCCGGGTTATAATTGCAATTTTATTTTCATTATTATTCATCACTCTACAGTGTGGCATTCAAATTTCAATGTACAGTGTCGCCGATTTCAGCTGCAAATTTTAATATTGGAATTCTAAATTGCTAAAATGAGGAGACCTATTTTTTTAATTCATTTAAAAAATATGATCCTTCGAAATGAAAGAAACAATTTTAGATATTCTCTGCCTGCAAGCTCCAAATTTGTTATTCAGAATACGCTCCTTCAAATTTACCTATCCCCACTACTAGCGAATTAGAGTTTCGTGTACTTTGCTTGGTTCACAATGACAATTTTGAGAGGAGGGCAGTGCTAGAGAAGTTCGTTCGGTTGAGCAATATCCTAGTAAACAAGACAAGTCTCAGACATTGAGAACAGTAATTCCAAGACCAAAAGTCTGCATTTTATGTCATGTAAACCATGAAAGGTTCAACTCTATGTAACAGAATGGTGTTTAAAAATAGACAAAAATGCATCGTGCATTCACCTAGAGATTTCGTACAAAGTTTCTCACCATACGTTTTTCAAAGGATTCGAAATTAAATGCAGAATACTCTAAGAAAAAGTGATTTTACGTTAAGACCTCCTTCAAATTCCTAGTTGTATACAGCAAATCCTATACCTGAGAATCAGTTTGAAGCAGCCGCTCAATTTCAGATGAAAACATAGAAGGTTTGACTTTTTTTTTCACCAATGGATTCTTCCTAAAGAACAGCCCAAATCTCGCTGAGCTCCAGACGCGCGAGCTCCCGACCGAAGACAAAGAGGAGCATGATACGGTCCGGCCTCGGTAACATCTAAATTGTGTTATGCGAATCTGAAAACTCCATAACACTCAATTGGGTTGCGGGCTGCGAAAAGACTCACATTGAGGAGAGTCTCTATTGTTCGCAACTCACGGCGGGCAATTTAAAAGAATAAATTCAATTGTGATTCACTCACAGGCCGCCATATGGGCAATGTGGAAGCAATCTTGCTGTCATCACCTCAATTCGATGAGATTCTCTTCAGATGGTCAGACTGTAATCTGACCATCTGAAAGGTTCGAATTAAATATTGTATTTGCAATCCTTGTCAAGTATTGTAATTCCTAACTCATACCCTGCAGCAACTTAGATCACTGGAGTCATTTTAATTTAGAAGGTGAGTATAATTCATCATAAAATTACTAGCAACTTCAAAAGAGGTCACAAACAAAAATTGTAGGAGTTCTTAATTCGGTGCTAAATTTATGGACACAATTCGTATGAAACCTCTTCATGGACTTGAACTAAACAATGGCCTGTCAACGTGCAAGAACTCTTTTTGAGCTTCAAATATGAAATAATACATAATGGTTTAATGCAATCAATGTAAATTTAATTTAAAGAGCTCTCTTATACAAGAATCTAGTAAAAAAAATTATTTTTCCTTTGAAGACAAACATGCCTACAGAGAAAGTAAGACCTGAGTGTCACGGATTTGCAACAAATCTTGCATTCATATCCCAATGCACGCATTGAGGCAGCTCCCATTGGGACCTGGTCGTACTATTTGGCTGCTTCCTCAAAAAATGTGGTAGATGGAGCGATGACTGCACTACGATCAGTTGGGTATAAATTAGCGAGAGCTGATAGATTCTGCAGCAATAAATTAGCATGTTCGGTGACCCGTGTATGACCTGAAGCCCGGGATTTCTTGACTGCTAGCCACGGCTTCTCTATCAGGCCTGCATTTTCAGTAAGGATTCGAGAAAAGTGCTCCGTGATTGGAGACGTGCGCTCTAACAATTGTACTGATACTTAACGCTACCATTAAAAAATTAATGAGAAGCACTTCGTTTAAAATAATCCTGTTCTCAAATACCGTATTTTTTGTCTCGGCTCATGCATAAACTGTAAAGTTTTGAGAAACTTAGTTATTCCTGCAATCACTCAGTTGCTGTAGGGAGGGAAGAGTAGACCGGCTTCGCTCATCAATTCGTACAGTAACTCCTCTTAGTATTTGCCTCTACATTACTCAAACCTTTAACGCCCAGCAGCACTTTTCGGTCATCTTTCGGAAATAGCCTCAATATATTGTGTTTCTTGTTAAATTTTTTCCCCATTGTGTCCTTTGAAATTCTCTGCTGAATGGCGGTTCCTTCCCCATCCTGATATCGGTGACTACCTTGTGCCGGTGCTTGTTCAGGGGCGGGGGTTGTAATAACGGTGGTATGAGTAGAAAAATATCGACGTTAAAGGGTGTAATTATTGACTCTTTCAACACTTTAATAGCAACGTGCGCCGCCTGTGGTCCACGGAGGGATTTTCATAATCCTGCTGACCGATCAGTCCTCACAAACTCAATTTTTATAAATACTAAATTAAACCGATATAAAGGGAGGATCTATTTCATGTTTTGTATTATCAAAATTTCTTGCAACAATTGACGTTAAATTTGAATTGAATATTGAACTTCAGTTTAACCAATTGCGGTCGAAGTGTTAAAGTTTTTGTCCTTCACCGAGAAAATACATTCTTCTCTTGATTCAAACTTACTTAGTACGAGAAGTTAGTTTGCAAACAGAGTGAGAATATCTCTCACGAGTTCATTTTTCTGTTTTTGAGATAAACTGTTCAGCATTTGTGATGATTTACTGGAAAGAAGTAATGATCACAAATAGTTAACTTTGAAGTAATTAATTCCATTTGAATTTTCAGGAATAGCTTTGTAAGTCATGACTCTCGAAACATCTACACTACACGTCTGATCAATCCGTGATTATGATTGTCGATAGAATTTTGTACGTTGATGCTACACATCTGTACTGTCGGAACAGCCCGTGATGATTATTCACTATTCACTCTATATGAATTATTGATTTTTCGAAATCTGTTGCTCGTGCTCGCCCTTGGTTCATGGTTTCTGTCCTGGGATCTCACACCATCCGATCACAATTTTTATCCCAAAGTTTTTCCCGCATAGGATATATTTGGTAATACGTGCATTACATGCATAATATTTTTACCCCGTACCTGGTACAAGTATATTGGTTATACGTGCTTCAGATGCATAATATTTTTACCCTCACCTGGCACGAGTATATTTTGTTATACGTGCTTCACATGCATAATATTTTTACCCGTACCTGGTACGAGTATATTTGTTATACGTGCTCCATATGCATAATATTTTTACCCTCACCTGGTACGAGTATATTTTGTAATCCGTGCATCACATGCATAGTATTTTTACCCGTACCTGGTACGAGTATATTTTGTAATCCGTGCATCACATGCATAGTATTTTTACGCAGCAATATGTCACAAATTGAGGTAAAGACTGACCTGCAAGTAGGCTAATTTGACATCTGGAAAGCAGGAATAATATCAAGAAGCTTCGACCTTCTATCAGCTTCAACACAACGCAAAGCCGTAGACACGCGCAATAATTTTTCTTGTGTATTATTAAAATAAAGATATGTTATTTTAACAGCAAGTTTTATTTCCTAAAATGAATGGTTCATTATCCTAAAAAAAAAAGTCATTTTTTCGCGTTTGAGTTGAAATAATTTGACGATTTATAACTTAATATTTAATTAAAAATCCTAGAGTTGATGACCGTGATTCCTCAACATTCGTTGTTAAGAGTCCATGGATGCTAGTTCTGTAATATTCATTACATTAAATGTACGTCAAATTATTTATAAGCATAGGCACATTTTAGCACAAACATATATTCACGTACGCGTGATAAGTTTTTGGTTTTCTAGATGATAAATTTGTTAATCGTCTGAACCCTGACATCCTATAAATGAAAACATTTTCCTCTGGGCTCCTTAGCCAAATATTATTGTAAACTCGGCTTAACACAGACCTCACAGCATAATAGGACTTCATTTCTGAGCTTTCATTTTTACATACGGACTAAGATTCGAAGATGAAAACATCTCACCGATACACCTGTCTTGAAAACACGCAGTGCATCGACCGATATCCCAAGGTCTTGGGTTTCAAGGGGTTAAGAGAACTAAAATGCAAGCGTGACCTCGCATCATCTAACTTTTTCGCAGGAGTATCTATGATTTTAGCCATCCAAATATAGCCCCTTCATTGGGGGCTAAAATTAGAAATGCTCCGGCGAAAATGTTGGATTGGGCTGACGCGTGGGAGTAGCCCACAGCTTGGCTGAGCTTAGGCTTCTCCAGAAATAACAACGTGGTCAAAGTGCTCAGGTTCGTAAGCTAAGGAATAATATGACTTCGTGAGCGAGAGAAATAAGTTTCATCTACGAAAGTATTTTCACTACTCCTTTCTTAAAATAGCTTTGCATGATAACTTCTACGTGTATAATAACTCCACTACTCGCTTTGCATTTGTAAAATGAAAAGGTATTTCTTCAGATATTAACGACTCCGTGATTAAGTCCCAGCTTCTTCATGTACTTATAAACATTGCACCAATAATATTTACAATACATTTTTCTGCTGTGTGCACCAGCCCTCCTCTTTTTCGAAGCAAAGATAAAAGCTAAGAAGAGCTCTAAGTGCGAACTTTCTGTGTCGTTTTATGTTTTATCACACTTTCAGCTCCAATATCATAATTGGTAGAAGATCGAAATGAAAATCTTTTGACTGAAAAATTGGCCATCGTAAAATCATATATCAATTACATCTCATCGTCTAAACTAACTTCTTGGATTTTGTGCTCGGAGACAGAAAAAAATTATGGTGAAATAAAAAATTTCTCGTATCAGGAGACAGCGGTCCAAGTTCATTCTGACATAGACCGGAGTTTGAAGGCCGCCATCTGCCCCAACAAGGAAAAGAGTTGAATCAGTGTAATTAATTCGAGTTATTTCAAAGTCGAGCTCGGCTAGTAGCAGCCACTGACCTAGTGACCCAATTTTTCATCCTGCAGTTGTTCGCTAACTATTGGCCGGAAAAAAGTTGTTCATAACATCTGACGGTAGGACAACCTTATGAAAGAAATGCGTCAGATTGCTTGCTCTGACAAGCGAATAAAATCCCGTCGATATCATTGCCCTTGACGACTTCTGGAAGGCTAAACTGGACCTTGATGGAGCTTCTGGTCAGTCGTTGACGACCAAGGTCCATGCTGCAGCAACGTAAACACTTCGTCTAATCGTGAAGTTGAAGGTTTTCCCTTGATCATCGAAATTTTCGTCGGTCATCTTCATGTTGAGGAAAAAGATTTGCCGCTCGTAAATAAGTTTTTTGTGTCTACTGAAATTTTACATGTTTATTTCTTATTGAATCAAGCTCGTAGCAGTTTTAAAAGAGTGACAGCAATTTGAAGACTTTCACTATTTTCACTGCAGAAGAAATCTTTGTAAGATGTGCTCGGCAGCCTAACAACTAATTGAAAAATGTCCATTTGATTTGAACACGTCCGAAAAAGAGAGAAACTGCTTTTACAGTTTTGTTCGTGAAGGTAGCAAAGTATAGGCGAGAATCATGAAATTCTTTGAAGCGAACTATCCACAACTTTCATTTGACTCTGGTGGGGTTGGTGGGGTTTCAGGGTACAGGTGTTGCGTACGCAATTCTCGGTGAAGTTATTGCCTAAAAAAAGTGAAAAAATATGGCGGATCTCCAGAATGTAATACAGAATATTTTTCGAAGCACGACCTCCGGCTTTTTGTTGAGGTTTTCCGAAAACACTCTAGCTCAATGCTGAATACTTTTGGAAAATGTAAGCTATAATCATTTTTTATGTTTTTTTTTCTTTTTTAAGTTTGCCAGTACATTTTACGTTATCCATTACTGCCGACTGAAAGTAGCAAAAATAGTGGAAAATTCTTCACAAACTCTAGAACAGGTTAGAGGTTTAAATCATCGTATATTTTCCTGAAAATTTTTGCAGCAGTCAACTTGAAAATCCGTTTCAGATCAAATGCCAGGGACTCGAAGTCATCTAAACTTCTTTGAGCGCCCTAATAACGTCCCTTCTAACAAGGCTGAGGAAAGCTTCTAGAACTTTCTGAGCATCACATCAGCCTTGGCAAAGTTGAGGTTTGCGACCCTCCCGTTCCATTTGAGACTAATCGTTACAGCAAT
Source organism: Platorchestia sp. MABIK (assembly GCA_014220935.1). Taxonomy (NCBI): domain Eukaryota; kingdom Metazoa; phylum Arthropoda; class Malacostraca; order Amphipoda; family Talitridae; genus Platorchestia; species Platorchestia sp. MABIK. The sequence goes on from JACJUY010001795.1 coordinate 64,207, forward strand.
ATACAAGTTTTTGTTCGTCATGAGTGACCCACATTGCTAGACCCAGAACTTATGCGAGCAATGAACACAAATCAAAATATTGGCATTCATATATGGAGAAGAATGAAATCGAGCAATTTCTCTCAAGTCCTGGTTTGTTTTCGCATCTGTCTCTTTGAGAGCCAATACTAATTCACGACTGGACAGTTCTAAGATGACCGGTCCGAAGAAACAAGTACAGCCCGAGCAAGTTATACTCACGCTGGGGGCAGGCTATAAATAGACACCTGGGATGGGCGAGTTCCAACTACGTGAGGCCCATTTACTGATTATCGTGTAACAATAAGCCTGTCTTAGCTGAACCGTGCTGAAAACGGGCTACAGAACCATAGAGAAAAAGAGCTCCGGTGGGCATCGCGTGCTGCTCGATCGATGCACGAGGAACGAAATCCAGAGAGGTTGCAAAGAAGCCCGTAGGCTGATTTTAGTCATACATATGATGGGCTTTGTTTCAACCCATTTACATGCAAAAAAACACAGAATCTAGATGAGGTAGCCTAAGGAAAATTTAACTCTTCGAACACAAATGAATTACAAAGCTCCTTATTTTTACAAAGCTCCTTATTTAGAGCTTCAATTTTTGTTCCAAATGAACGGAAATTATGTCTATTTCTCTCTATTTTCCTCTCTTTCTCTCTTTCTTTCTTTCTTCCAGCAAGTTTGATGGATCTTAAACCTGCTTAATAATTCTGTCCTGGAAAAGTTCTGAGGGAGAGCACGCATGCGTGTGCCCTCTAATTGGAGGATGTTTTTGTGTGGACGTCTACACCGAGGAAAGCTCAAAAAGAAACACAAACGCTCGGGAACACGAAGCACTTTTTCCAGCACTCATAAGGAGAGCAAACATTTGTCTGAACGATCTCAATAGAACAACACTTGAATGAACGCTAAATATAGCGCATTGCTGCAAGTCATTAAAAGTCTCACAGGCAAGAGTTATTCACGCAAGAGACTACGCATTTTCATTTAGAGACTTGCCATGGCTATTCTACAGCACACATACGAATATTTTGTTAAACAATTCTGAATGAATTTTTGTGTTTGTGTGAGGAAGTCGAATTTAGAGACTGTTGAATAAATGAAATAATTCTGAATGAAATTTTTTGTTTGTGAGAGGAGGTCGAATCTTAAAACTATTGAAGAAACATATTTTTAACACTTCGTTCATTATTTATTTTTCATGTTTCTTCTTTAACCAATACTTTCTTCACTTTGAGGGATACAAAATTAAAATTTTCTCAGAAAAGTTTACCTCGTATTAATTATCTAATTAATCGTCATTCTAACGGATTCTTGCTTTGTACGAGGTGTATTTATTTCCGATGCAAAAACACTACCTTTTCCTATTCTAAAACTTATCGACAAGCATTTGATAATTTTACAACAACGGCACCTTGATTTTTTAATCCATGTTTCAGTAAAGTCTGCCCGTGACACAGTCAGACAAATTTCCTCGTGTTTTATTTCCACAGTGATAAAATTCAATCAAAGTTCCTGGACAGACTCTGCTATAAATACCCGATGAGCTGGTAGAATGATTAAAATTCGTTATCATAATCTCCCAGAACATTTCACCGAAAACCGCAGGATCTCTGTTAAAAATATCGAATGAACATTTCCACTCCCCCCTTGAAAGGTCCCTGTTCCTGGAAAAGTTATTCTTAGAAACAGAGGCATTTTAGAAGCTGATATTTCATTGGCAGTCAGTGCAATCATCTGCGACGACTCGTGAAACGAGTTTCTCGGTTTTATAATTAGCGAATAAATTTTCAATTAAATATTCTCGAAATCCTCATATCGTGGCATGAGCGAAAAGTTTTTCATATATAGATGGAACTGGAAATGGATGCTTTACATTTGAGAGAAAGCTTCCTGATGTTTTAACATAAATCATTCGAGCCTGTACGCTTCGATAAAATCGATGAATGCTTCACTTTTGCTCGAGGATCGCCTTCGTTTTGCTCCTTAGTTCATTTGATTTTGTGCTCAAATTTTTGGCATGGAAGTTACAGTAAACGGTAGCAGGCGATATGAGAGGCATTTTCCAGAAATTCATGATAAAATAAGCTAATCTCAATTTAACGGAAATTGTTGAGTAGCCTACGCAGCAGCTCAACTTGCAATGGAGGATTAGTTGCCCAACTTTTCTGATTAATTATTCCTCGAAAGTTTTGTATGGGGGTGAAGTTCCTCTAATATTCCATGATACAAATTATCCCTTGCATGCAGCCTGGTATTTCCAGTGATGCTAATTTTCCCTCAAATGTGGGTCGGATTTTGTGTTTCGGAAGCTGCGCATCCGTTCAAAACTGGAACAAGGTCGAACCAACCGAGCCAAATGACAAGTTTTGGAAAGTTAATGCCTACTGCACTTGCAGCTGCTCTATGGAATAAATTTCGAGGAGTAAATAATAGCTGTCTAAACAATGCTGATATTAAGCTCTTGAATTTTTACTTAAATGCTCCTTTTGGCTTACAAGGAAGTAAACATTAGAATATTTGGGTTAGACTTCATTTTTGTTGAAAAAAGTAGCGTCGTGTATGAGTTTAGTCAGCTACTTCTTTCTTGTTTTCTTGTGATAACACGTTAGCAGTTTTGCTGACTCAAAAAAAAATTAACAAGAATAGCGACTGAAATTATAAGGCTCTAGGTTCTAGGGTTGGACGAAATTAAAAACTGTCATGAATTGGATACTAACGACATTATAGTTAAATCAACGACTAGTTAATTAGAGTTGAAGTTAATTGAAAATGTTATTGAAGGGAAAATGTTCAAAGTTAAGATATTTTTAACTGAGAGTGGATATATGGGTGAGGTAGCAAGGCACAGAGTAAGAAATAAGCACGATGGGCAACATTGGAGTACTCTTCGGTTTTGTTATTAGTGAAAGGAGACATGATCATGAGAGCGTTATACCTTAGCCCTTTTTGCGGGGTACAGAGATTCACAAACTGGGCGGAGCAGAAAAAGATTAACCAGGCTAAAAGTCAGGAATTCTGCTCAAATGTATTCAGAGTTAAAATAAAACTTTCCACTGATTTTTATAACAGTAACTCCTAACGCAAACCAATCCATTTGATTTCTTTCTTCAGTATAGCTCGGTACGGTGAGAAAAAAACTTATCGTTCGGGTCCCATTTTCCAGATATTTCATAAACCAACTCATAGCAAAATTGCGTGTACCTATGTCTCTAAAATCTACACGCGTGTTCACTATACAAAAACGTGCGTGACCTTGTAGCTTTTGAGCAACATGAGAGCATTGCTGTGTATCTTTAACCCTGCATCGTACGTTGTATCACAAATGATACAGCTTTCTAAACGCCGCCTGCAATCGTTTCAAACCAAAAAATTTCGCTTCAAATCAAAATAAATTGCACGGTGAAAAGTGAAAAGTTCGAAGCCGTGGAGGTCGGCCGTTACACTGTAAGTTGTATTGCAAATGATACAGCTCCCAAAACGCCGCCTGTAATCGGGTAATAATAACCAACTAAAAATTTCCTTTCAAATTCGAGATAAACTGAACAGTGGAGGTAAAAAGTTCGAAACTGTAGAGGTCGCCCGTTACAGTGTAAGTTATATCGCGAATGAGACAGCTCCCCAAACGCCGCTCGAAATCGGGGAAAAATTACCAGCCAAACAATTTCCTTTCAAATTTGAAATAAACTGCACGGCGAAGGTAAAAAGTTCGAAACCATGGAGGTGGGTCGTCTGCGTGCGTGACATCTACTTACTTGATGAGACAGAGACCGCCTCGCTGCACGTCATGCTGACGTCAGCACTGAGCAGCCGCTGGCACGCCGCCTCCACCTCCAATTTGTTCTTAACCTTTCACTGCTCAATTTATTTGGAACGTCAACCAAAAGTCTCCTAACCTTTGACTGCTCAAATTATTCCGAACGTCAACCAAAAGTCTCTTAATCTTTCGCTGCTCAGTTTATTTCGAACGTCAAACAGAAGTCTCCTAACCTTTCACTGATCAATTTATTTTAAACGTCAACCGAAAGTCTCCTAACCTTTAACTGCTCAAATTATTTCGAACGTCAACCAAAAGTCTCTTAATCTTTCACTGCTCAGTTTATTTCGAACGTCAAACGAAAGGCATCCCAATGTTTTGCAGCAGGACACTGCTGCGAAAACGTCATTGTTTTCTGACACTGGGTCGTACTTGGGATGTTGTGCAATGAAGGATTCAATACCAAGTTGTTGTGTTGAATGCGGTCATCGATTTTTTATTGTTAATGCTGTAGGATGAAAGAAAAAGGGTTTTCATTTTTTGCCCGTTATTCATGAAAGCTAAGCATTCCAAAGGCACGAGATTTATGACAACGACGATGAGTGTTTTGAGTCAACCAATTTTTTATATTGTGACAATTCTGAAAAACGTGAGCTTCATAATTTGGGAACTGTATCAGCGTCAAATGGTATTGTTTTCCGCTTAGGGAAATAGGCTCGTGCGGAAATTCAAAAAGCGTAACCTTTTCCATTATATCTACAGACTTTTTTACCATGACATAATGTGACATTTCCTGATTTTTTTCTTCCATTGGGATGTGCAATTACTATCATTGAACGGATGATGAGATGGATGTCACTCATTCTTTCTGTTAGCTGCAACATCCAACCTCACCGACTGCCAATGTTGTAAGGAAGGCCACCTTACAAACGGTCAATCTTGCCGAGAAGGCTACATCACACAACCTCACCGGCAGCCAATGTAGTAAGGAAGGTTACATCACACAGCCTCACCGGCAGCCAATGTAGTAAGGTAGGCTACATCACACAACCTCACCTGCAGACAATATAATAAATAAAGCTCCATCACACAACCTCCCCATGCAGAAGTCTATGCTGCAGACACGCATCCAGCACGTAACGCCAATAATTTTGTTCAATTAAGTAATTTCACTTTGTGCGGAATCAGCCAGCACGGTAAAAGCGCCTACAATGTTGAAAAAAGAATACTATGCAAAAACAACGCGAGCTCAAAACAACGTGACAAAGGAACAGAGGGTAACAGTTCCAAAAAAGATGCAGTACAGAAGCAAGGTGAACCTGTTTCTTTGCAGTTGTTTTTCACAAAACCTGAGTGTTGGATTTCTTGTAATTGTAACCAGTTAGGAAACAATGCATACTTGAGAGAAGGTTCTCTTGTAATCCCATTCCCTAAGGGAGGAAGGACACATGAGAGAAGTGTCGTAAGTTCGCGCTACTATTATTGGGATGTTTTTGACATGTGCGTAAATTGTTGGTAACTCACTGAGATTTAAAGCATTTGAAGGAGTTCCCAAGTGTTTTAAAATTTTTGCTTCGAAAATGTATTTCACGCAAGCTCATTTACGAAATGATGCTCGCGCTCAATCCACTAACAAAGACACATCCCATGCTACAAATACTGACTATTTTTGATTCTGGAAATTGAGGTTCAACCATTGGGAAACTAAATTTCCTGTTCCGTTTTAGACCCTCATATGTGAATTTCCTTTAATTTAATGCGCGTGACCCGATATGCATCAAGCCAAGAAAAAGTGTGAACGTTATACTTTGAGTTATATTTTTCTCTACGCCGTTGTTAAACAAAGAGTGCGCTCGATAATCGAGGTAGGGCAATCGCTGCATGAAGGCCGACTTTGTGTTGTGTATCTCCGTAATTGAGCTATCTTTTATCGAGTCAGAACTTGATGAACAAGCTCTGTGTCATCGATTCACACACAAACATTGATTTTAAAACGGACTATGAATTTACACAGCGATTAAGGAATACTTGAAATACAAACAATCAAACCTCCAAAACATGTGTGTGAAACAAATCAAACAATTCACGTATACGAACCAACGGGAACGAAGTACTAACCGCTCGAGGCTGTTCCAGATGAACAAACATCCGTAGTACACAAACAGCGGCGGACCAGCCGGCGTTATGAGGACAAGGACAACAAACAGCGTCAGCAAACAATGGGCGCGCATTAATCAGAGCGGCCGCCGCACGCGAGGCCGGCAGCTGCTAGGGCTGGAGGCAGACCCGGGGGAGGCAGAGCTTGCCTCTTAGAAATTACCCATGGATGAAGTGAATTTGTTAAAGTGTGGTAGTTAAATACACGCTCGGTTTTTGAATTATTCGTTTAATTGACGATGTCATATTTTTTAATCATTTTGGGCTGCTTTTTTCTTTTAATCATTTTGGCCTAACGAGGGCTGCTCTTAAGGGCCTTCAAGTTTTGGGTGCAGTAGAACCACCAGTGGGTTATATGTTACCACGGCTGCATTTACTTAGGTTGTCGTGTATACTGACTACAAATATTATGTCTAGAGATACTGAGAAGCGCTAGAGTTAAGTTAGGCTTCTGGTAAACACCCTTAAATTAGCTCGTCAACATTAATAATTACAGCAGATTTTGACATCGTTTCATCTCTTCAATTCCTTCTGTTTCTCTCAAAAAGTAAAATTTTCCGGTGCTTGCGCTGCCTTCATTTTTAATATCGGTTTAATTACTTCATTTCCCGGAAAAAAGGTGACGCAGGCAAATAAAATACGTCTGCATTCAAAAATCCAGATAAATAAAATTTCTCAAAAGCGACATCGTCATATCAAAAGTAAAATATAACATGACCTACTTTCATCTTTGGAATCATGCATTGTTCCTAAAATGAGCAATTTCTTTCATGTCCTTTATAAAAAAAGAAGTGGTGTGTAGATCGAAGAATATTTTGCTGATGGGGTCCAACAATTGCTAAAGAGCCGAACGCAATAGCCCATGCCTGAGATATTTTTTGTCTCCCGCTGCCCCGGTGGCTGCAACACTCAGAACTTTGTGGCCCTAATGCGAAAAGATTGACTTCGGTGCAAAAATTCTTCACGACAACTTTGTCCTGAACTTGCGAATGGAAGGTCGTCAAAGTTTCTTTTTGTCGCGTAAATTTTACAGTGAGAAATTTAAAAGACGAAGCACTGATGTTGGAGACATTGAAAAATATGAAAAGCTGTTTAAAAGCTGCTGTCCTTGAGCAGTATGTCTGAATTAACCTTATTCAGTCTTTTGAATTGAAAGGACATGAACTAGCAATTAGCAAGATTGCTTGGAGGCCTCTCGACTACATTGTTCTTCCGCTACAGGAAAAAATATGGTTAGTGCACAAATTGGGTGGCAATTCTTCGAGCTTCACATTATTCATTCTGACTTGAGTTATGGAAACTAACTTGTATATCAATTTTCTGTACCAAACAGCATCCAAAGCGAGAAATGACTTAAATAACTTTATTGCGCAACACATACCCTGCCATAGACCTTCATTTCAGTGGTGCGTCAGAAACTCCGTCAAGTTGCCCAACACAAAACAAAGTAGCCGAAGATCCCCTACTCCCAATGCTCAGATTGCATGGAAATCTTGTTTGAGTTCCGCGGACTGGCGAGGTATTGCCAACTTTGGTGGCAGCACACCGACCTTCGAATCGTCCCACCGACTCTGCAATGCAATAGTCTGTCATCACAAACATTCGCCAGAAACACGATGCCAATTGCGTATTGATTTTTAACGCAGGGGATGATAGAAAAACGTCCTCCAGTTGTCATGAAATCATAGTTTCAATTGCAGTCTCACGGTTTTCCAGCTCCAACATTTTTTCTATTTTTCTATTTCTATTCACATGCTGCCAAAAAGGACGTGGTATTGCAGTCAGCGCAGAAAAAATCTGTGTGTTTTCGGTGTAAAAATGAATTGAACACACGATTTCAGGCATTGATTTCACTTCCGCTCTGACCATAAGGAAATTGAGGATGCTAATGTTGATGGTGTGTACGAGTACTAGAGCCCGTCGCGAGTCTAAAAACGATCTTAAGATCATAAAATTCATCTATAACAACGGGACCAAGAAATCATCCTATTCTCTAAAAATGCCATTGTGAGAACCATACAGCATTGTCTGAATGAAAATCGAAAAATGTTAACTTGAAGTCCCGCCAAAACACCCTTGAATTAGAAAAGACTTGATTTCAACTGAAAATTTAGGGGCCAAGTATTACAGTATAGCAATAGCAGAAGGGGTTATACAACGACTTGCACGGTCAGGTTGATCAGGGTCGGCTCCAAGATCTTTCCCCGTCCAATTAAGTCTCCAGATACTGTCCTCGGTACGCAGTTGGAACAGAGAAACTCTCAGACATAGCGGTGGTGCAGGGTGCCTTACGTGAGTGACAAGGATGGGGATGAACTCTACATCTTCCATTGATGAATATGAATCCAGCAGATGAAGTAAACGGTAGCTAAATGTCATTACTCGAAAATGGATACCTTACAGTAGAAAAATGCTTACCCTTCCAAATACAGGGAACTTTAATTCCTCCTTTGACGAATATGAATCGAGCAGTTGAAATAGACTGTTGTCAAATTTTATCACTCAAAAATTCTTAGTGTAAAGGTTGTGCTCGTTGCAACAATTCTATCCGTAATTTACCATGTAAAGGCATATCTGCAGTGTGACTACACAAATTTCCAGTAATGTTCCTATAGCCAATGTTCCTATAGGTCACAATTTGAATTTAGATTTGATGACCTACCAGATCGACATAACACGCATGTCGGCTGTTTAATTAAATAATCATGAACATAAGCAGAAAAGCAAATTCTTTTTTACCTTGAGACAACCATAGAAAGTGTTAAAAATGGTTATCAAGGAGCAGAGAGATTGATTTTGGGATTCTTGTATCAAAATGAGGCCGCCCTGTTTTCTGGCTTTAATTATGCAAACATATCAAAAAATACTTGGGTGATCTTTATATGATGGTGCTGTTGGTGAACTGTTTCTTCTAATCCCTATCATCACTTATAAATGAACTGATAACTTTTATTAGCCTCATCTCTAAACTTAACATCTGCAAATGAAACGATAACCTTCCTCAGCCTCATCCCTTCTCTCAAACCAACAGAGACGTGCACGTTGATTAATGTCATTTGAAAAAACCTTCTAGTAAGTACTTCTTGTTCGTTGTACAATTGACATTGCATTCTACAGCTATCGATTCTTAACTAAGCACGCCCTTCTTACAAATGAGAACACCATTTTAAGGTTATAGAGTCAAGTGCCCAATATAGCATAAATCCCTGATGCCTTCGCTCTCTTAAATATAGCCCCAGTCTCTTCGGCTAACTCTTAAATTGAATTAATTCTTCATCAGACTTTCACAGCAAACCAACTTTCTAAATAGATGATACCAGTCCCTTCCCAACGCCACTCATTTCTAACCTCGGCCTCCCGAAAGTGCGCTCAATTGAGAAGTTAAAATTTCTTTTTAGTCTCCTCCGGTTAGACTCTAATTCTTTGAACTTTCTGATATTTCATCGTTTTGAGTTCCATATTTTCTTTCGTTTCCTTCTCTTTTGAAATTAGAGGCAATGGATAATTCAAAGTCCATCCGATGCTACTCTTTTAGAACCTGTCTAGCGAGTTTACCAGTAGTTAATCATTTTAAACATTAGGGTTAAGGGGTCATTGCTTTTAGATTTACGCCGGAATCCAGCGTAGCTGTGCACTCTATTGTTTGCATGGTTTTGATGTTATGGCAATCTGACAAAGAAGACTCATGTCATTGGTAGTATCACTGAAAGTGTTGAGCAATTTAGACATTTCAATAAATAAAATCCATGCTTGTAGCTGCACGAATTCTCATTCACCTTTGCAGATTACCACGCACAATGGACTTATTTATCTCGACTAGTTAGATTCCAATAGCGCCTCACTCAGAATACTTGCCACCTTTATCAGGGCGCATATTGATTGGTTGGCATAAGTTGGGTGCGTGATTCCCTGGGCTGAGTGAACTCCTCGATCTGGCACCGCACGTAAACAGTGCCGTAGTCAAGGTGCACCAATCCCATAAATAATTCTCTAACATCATCCTCGGCCTCTGAAAATCCTAGATAAAGAGCTTCACTGAAAATATGTCGTCTCTGGGGCTTAAAAACCTTAATGAAAGCAGGCGTTGAAAAGAATCTTGGATATTTTTCTCAACTCGAAGAGACTCGTTCTTTTTTTCAGCGCGTGAGCTTTGATTCTAACAACTAGAAAGCGCTCTTAATGCGTAGATGTGTTCACTGAAGTCATTTTTGAATGCTCGTTTCCTCATTTACTCCTTGAAACTTTACAGTCCTTATATCTTTTCACTCTCCCATTACGGCTGCACAAAGAAAGATTTCTCAAGATTTTAAGCGCCCTTCTACTTTCCCATCGTAACATCGATTTTCGAGCACCTAATTCCACACTAACCAGTGTCCCCGTAAAGGTGGAAAACTTTGAACTCTTTAGTACCGCCCATAATTTCTGCCAAACTTATGCGAAGGCATTTATTCATGCCATTAGTTGTAGCAGGTGATGGCCGTGAAACACTGCCGGCTACCAAACTTTTAAGACACGAGTAAAGCAAACTCTTTCATCAGGTACAGAAGCACTAAGGCCTCTTCTTTACCAAAATGTGAATTTTGAGACACTTGATGAAGTGTTTTTCTTCGTCATTGGATATTATATTTAATGGTTAATGAGTCACAGACAGTTACGTTACCGATGATGTAAATTGGGCGAAACTATCGTCAACATTTTCACGACCGTAAGGCAAATTTTAAACAACGAGCGATTTATTACGCCATTCCACCTCTTTTCACTTATATTTTTACCTCATGAATCTGTTCGTTCAATTAAAAAAAACACATGTTAATCCTGAAAATTTAACTTTATGGCTTCTTCGTCCTCTTGCACATCTCGCTGCGGTCCATAGATCACTAGAGGATGGTAGGGGCTTCAAAACGACAGAGTTATGACCCACAATATATCGCGGCGCCGCGTGATGAGTAGCGCCGCAGGAATGACCTGATGTTTTGATCCTCTCAATGAGCTCTCCATGTGGCCACCTCCCTCCGCCCCCTCTCGCCCACGCAGCTTCGAGTGGCGGCGATTAAAGCCTACTACGCATTAATTGGAAGCTAGACTTATGAAGATAAACTAGTCCTCTGCGTCAGAAACGTGGCTGCTCAAGAAATCATCACAGAGGAAAATATTTTAAGTGACAAATTACTCTGCTTTTACTTTCAATGACGTAAAGTTTGAGGATAGTTTGAGCTTGAAATTTATTAAAAGTTCAATTCAAGAACGTTTGTTTTATTTATCACGGCTAAAAGCAAATCAAATTCCAATATGGTGTTTACAAGGGCATCATGGGCACTATATTTTTTTCGGGGACAAGATATGTAGGACAGAAATTTTTGTTTTCTAGAACGGTGTTTAGAAATCATCGTCAAATTTAAGATGTTAATCAGTCAATCTGCTGTTATTAGAATTATTGAGCATTGTAATCTAACTTTTTATTTATTATTTACTTTCCGACAAAACACTCTTAGTATAAAGTGTTTATTTTTTTACATCAGCAGCAATTATGTTGACCGATAACTCAAAACGCATCACAGTACAACACACGAATGGTGCCCATTGAAGGTCATCACAATACAATCACACGAATAGTATCCGTAAAGGTCATCACAATACAATCACACGAATAGTATCCGTAAAGGTCATCATAGTACAAACACACGAATGGTGTCCATAAAGGTCATCATAGTACAACACACGAATGGTGTCCATAAAGGTCATCATAGTACAAACACACGAATGGTGTCC
>JACJUY010001795.1:75968-106669 GCA_014220935.1 Platorchestia sp. MABIK
AAATTATATCACAAAATATCACGCACTTCTCTCAATATAAGTGAAACTCTAGTAAATCAGCAACTATGATTCGTACAGGCAAACATTATACACTCTCATCACCAAAATACTTTGGTGAATGTGGGTACTGTTCGAACACTATCCATTCCTCTTATTATTGGACCCCGTCGAATAAACTGTTTTGATTCCCACTTTTAAAACTACGCATTCCCTCAATACACTACCCTGCTCAATGAACTGTTTTGATTCATACTCTGTAGTACCACACGCTTCTCTTCATTCAATACCCTGCTGAATGAATAATTATTTTAATTATTATTATTATCATTAATTATTACCCTGCTGAATGAATTATGAATAATTATGCTTCATTCTTTCTAAGATCATACACTCCTCTCAATATAATACCCTGGTGAATAAACTGTTTTGATTCATACTGCTTAATACCATGCACTCATATCAACATAATTCTTCGGTGAAAGAGGAATTTTAATAAACACCTTCACAAATCATTCACTCCGCTCAATACAAGCTCGAGCGAATGGGGAGTCATGATTTTGCTGTAGCGCGTAGTACTGCTGCCAATGTGAGGCTCCTAGAATCATACAGTACCAAGTGTAACTTCTTTAAAACATCAGTAAGCGTCTTTAAAACTCGTGTATATCAGCAACTAATAAATTAATGAGACCGGTAGGCAACTATGTTCCTGTGCCCACAACTCACTTTCCAGAGAGAGGAAAGATTGTGGATTACAGTGCAATATGTAATTCATTTTTGCTATACATGGCGCTTGGGACCTGACGATTCTTGGGGCCTCATACACAGCCTGCGACCAGTAGTCTTCACATGCCCTTAGCAAGCAGAGACCTGGTCTCCTGAGATGCCTGGCCCCCTGAGATGCAGCTTCTCCAGCTCGTAGCACTGCTGCCAATATACATACAGCCTGCAAGATCAGTAGTCTTCACAGCCCTTAACAAGCAGAGACCTAGCACCCTGAGATGCAGCTTCTCATGCGCGTAGTACTGCAGCCAATATACATACATACAGCCTACAAGGCCAGCAGTCTCCATTGCCCTCTGCAAGCAGAGACCAAGCAGCTGCTCCAAAGCAGTGGCATGCCTCCAGCCCCGTGCAGTGGCCCCGGCGCAGCAATACGGTGGGCCCGAGGCAAACACTCAGGTCGCCTCCAAACAACATTAGATCTTCATCTGAGCTGCGAACGACAGAAGCTTCTCGAGTTCTGTGTTTTCGGTTGGTTGCCTTTGCGAGCTTGGCGCGCTTGATTTATGGACCCCAACGCGAGTGACACTTCGTTTAGCTTGAAAATTGCTGGTCCGATCAACATTAAATATGCAGTGCTTGAAAATCAATTCACATTGCTCGCTCATCACAATTCACGACAGTGAGTTTAATGGCTTCATTCTCGTTGATATTCAAGGTGAAATAGGTGGAGTGCTCGTTTTGAGTTACCTTCGTTCAAGATCAAGATTAGATCAAGATCTAATGTTATTTGTTAGGATGCGAAAGAGAAAGTGAACTCCGTATTGCAAAGCTGAGGAATTCCCTCCTTATCGATGCTCCTGAAATTCAAGTAGGCACACACGCATAATGGAGTTTTTGTGCGTATGTGCTCGTACGCATCTAAGGCAGATCATTGCTTGAATATACATACTACACTTCGAGACACTTTTTCATTTTAATTCATGGCATTATTTCCTTGAAATCTTCAGTATTTCCCACTATCCTCTCAGCTCATGCGCTCTAAATCTGAAATGAATATTCTAATTCAATATGTTTCAATCATTTTAATGAGGTCCTCGAGCTGTATAACTCAGTAACGATTATGTAATTTAATGAGGGCTTTGTTTCATTGTTGGCATAGGAATAACTTGTAAAAGTACAGGAATGTTGTACTTCACATGAGTCATTGCAAGGGCACCACAAGGACTAAATTTTGTGCATTAACGAGTCGTCCGGGCTGGGCAATTTCGTTTTCTAGTACTTAGATTTGACCTGAGTTATAGGATCCCTGCCAAACTTCAGTCGTTAGCCTATCAATTCGCAGATGCTACAGATAATGTACATTTTCTTCTGTAATTGTGAATTAAACCCCACATTTGAACAATGTTTTTAATGTTTTGTTTGAGCACACTAAGTTTATAAAACTGGTTAAACTGTCATGTTCGAGCTTTCATCTTGAAAGACCATCTCTGTTCTAATTTTAAAAGTAAGATGATTTTTAAAGTATAGCAAATTTTACTTCAGATTCTCTAGAAAATGTTTCGTGCTACGAAAAGGAAGAATGTTATCTAGCCAAACACCACCCAATTAATATTGAACTGCTCCAATAATTTCACGGCATCGCCTGTATTTTAAGTCTCCTGAAATGAGAAAGGGACCGAAACGTAATTTAAACACAAAAAAGGTAAATTTATTGTTTTGTGTTTTTAAAGAATCTTCACTCGTGAAAACGACTATCAACATATAGTGTGAGTATACTCTATTTGAGTATGTTACTGCTCTAGGTATTAGGATTGAAGCACATCCTGGTTCGTATCGTATCAAAGCTATTGTTTCAACGGCGCCACAAATGACGGCTAAAGTTTGGCTTATGGAATCTCATTCAACTGTATAAGACTTAAATCATATAATTAAGTTCGTAAATACATAGTAGTATTAATTACTCTCTGACTGTTAGAGAAACTGAACCTGTGGTTATTTGTTGCATATGCTCCACCGTTAGTCCAAAGTTACCTACATATATTAATACACCAGAAAAAATATAAAATATTTCAACACGGTAAACTGCATTTCAACTACAGATATTTACAGTTATTATGCAAAATCCAGGTATTTACGTACACCAGGAACTTTATTGAAATAATGAAGATACTACTTTCAATTTATTTCTAAGTTGTGCAGCTAAATTCCAGCTTTGAAATGAACTAAAAAAAATACCCACCATGCAAACAACCAACAAACTACGTATAGATATACCACGATGTAATATTTAAATTGTACTTCCCTTACATTTTATGTGTTACTCAATCCTAAAAGAACGAAGTGGAGCAGCACAATTTATCGAGCAGCAGACCCACTTCGGAAACATGAGATTGCGCCAGCTGCTAAATCTAATACAGAAGAAACGCCTCTGAAGGCAGAGATAACGCTAGAAGAGCTGATGAAACCCGTGTAAAATGTACAGTGCTTGCAAAGATTTATAGTTAGCGCATCAAAATACGAGCGAAAAGAGGTTGGAGATGCTCGCTTGCTCAGCGCCCTTCATTCTTATCACGCAGCACACCAGCGTCCGTGACCCAGTTCGGATTGCTGCCCCCGGAGGAGTCTTGTCTCTAGCAATGAGCTATCCGTGCTTAGTCTGTAATTTATCCCAGGTGCCGTGCGACCTGCCCTGACAACGATGGAGAGGCGCCCTAAAAAAATGTGCTCGTGCGCGCTTTCAAATGGCCTGCAAGCCCCGAAGGTGCCATGCACAAGAATTTATTCTAGAGTTCATGGATTTGGTGTTTGGAGATTGCGTAGGCAGGTCAAGGTTATAGTTATAGAAGAGGTTCTTGGTTACGAGCGGATGCGTGGGATTTATTTACAAGGCTTCGTAACGAGACTGAGATTTAGATGGGTATGGATGAAGTGTTCAGATTTCGTAGGCGCTTATCCCAGTGGTTGTAGTTTTTAAACTACATTCTTAAAATGTAATTTGAATTCTTTTTTTAATGAAAGTGATATCCTAAGGTTTTGTGAAATAGCTAGTTTACTTTTACTTTCCATCGAGAGCGCTGCGGCTTCATAGCCCAGATTTGGAAACTAACTGTTTTGAACACTATTTGTAGCCCAAAAAATTGATCATTAGGGAATTTAAGAATCTGAAAATCAGCGAGCGTTATCAGTTACACTTTTAAATTTAGAACAGTTTATTTTCAGCGAGCGCGTACATTATATTTGTTTTCTGAAATGTAATAGCCGTTGTGTAAAGTACAAAATCCCGATATAAGGGAATGAATGCACGTTTTATTTGTAATACAGGAACCATTTGCAACACTTTCAGTACTGTCTAAATCCAGCTCTAGAATTCATTTGAATACAATTACAATGTAAAAGTAAAATCCAGAAAATGGTCTTTTTTACATATAGATGAATTCTATCAGAAAAAACAGCGAAAGCTGCGAACAATGGAAATTCCTCCGCAGTTTATAAATTACGGATTTCGTTCTGGAGCTCGTACATTACTTAGGGACGAGATCAAAATGATCTCTGGCTTGTTTCAGTTATTGGAACATTAATTAAGTCTTGCTACGCCGCCTCGCGTTTGTGGCGAGGGGAATATAGACGGCATACTTGAGAGGAGGAATAGTTGTCTCACTGATACGCCCGCGTACGGCCAGCGTGGATTGCCTGAGTAGTTATAACTGCACGGAGGAGTGATAACTAGTTGTTGTGTTCCAATCTACCAGACGTGAGTGGGAAGTAGCGAATTTTTCGCACACCATGCAATCAACGATGATTACTAAAGGAGTGGCGAATTTTCTGCATTCCAATCAACTATGATTGCTAAAGGAGTGTCGAATTTTTTGCATACCAATAAACGACGAGTAATAAAGGAGCAGCAAATTTTTCGCAAACCAATCAATGATACGTAAGAGAGGAGTAGCAAATTTTATTGCTTACCAATGAACGATAAGTAAGAGAAGCGCAATGTATTTTTTACATATTAAGCAACGATAGGTAAGAGAGGACTAACATATTTTTTGGATACGATCACGCAAAAACTAAAGGCATGACTCGAAATGTTCCCCCAACTCGTGCTCCTCATTATATTGATTGTATTTCCTGCATGGAAGCTCAACTTTAAAACACTTACAAAGAATTCAATTTCGAACACTGTAGTCATAGTATGAACATGAAAGTGCAATTCATTGAGCTGAAACTCACCTTAAAATATTTATAAATCTTTATCACAGAAATAAACTCCCACAAGCTTTTATAGTAATTTTGTATGTTGATGGTGATATGCAGTATGTTCCAAACTGAATAATAACAATAACTAATACTTTTGCAGCAGGAATGTTCAATACATACGTAAGAAAGTCAATTCAAGGTGATTTGTTCATGAATTCACACACAAGGCACATCCTAAAGAAACATCAAACTGATGTCCATGAAAATAATATTGAAATTGGATAAAAAGGTTTCGAAGATTACTTGAATTCAATTCTTAAAATGCGATGACCTGAAAAGAATGACCGTAAACGCGACCTCTGCAATTTCTGTATCCTTCTGATAGTGACATCAAATGCAGATTTAAACAAGGAACTATATGCATGATCAGCTTGTTAGCCCTTTCCTGCTGGCAACATCTCACCGTAATGATAAATTGAATTAGATCGATTATATAGCATTAAGTTGATTTATGACTGAAAACTTACTGCAAAATGAAACAGTTTTGACCAAACCACTGCTCTCTTCGTTTTGTTTATAGATGTTTGGAATATACACGCATAAACACTTCACTTATGGTCTCATGCGGTTCCGGTACCTGCATGTTTCATCTTGAGTGTAGATGTAGAAACTCCTACATGAATTATTGATAACTGAAGAAAGTAAATTCAGAAAAAAATGTATTCTCAGATAATCATTAGCAACACTTAATTGTGCGTTTGAGAAAGTGCTCTTTCAAAAATGATATTTAGGAACTGAGAAATGCGCCGGGAAAATGTTTTTTAATATCGAAATCAACTAGCATTTTTGAAGAGGAAAATTCACGAGAGATCAACTTGCGAGGAAAAGAACAAAATTTGCTAGTATCATTTTTTCCGCATTCAATTGTTCACTTTGCATGAAACAACTCGAGCTTAAAAATAACACAGTCTCCTGCAGGAATTCTTGTTAACAAATTTTAGTTCAGCGAACTCAACTTCTACATCCGTTGAAATTCAAAATTAGCCGAATTCAAACGAAAAAATCGAGGTCACCTCAGTAATTCGATACCGAGCAGATTTTACTGAGACTGTGCACAATTTTTCGTCGAGAGACGACTCCAATCGAGCGTGGCTGCAAATAAATAGCCCGTTCTCAGCCAAATTGACGCCATTTTTCCACGATCGGCAGGGGAGAACAACGGGCCCTCGACGACTCTCGAGATCCAAGTGAGCGCCGAGACGGCACACGGGGCACAGATCCAGTGGGTGACGCCTGCCAAGATCCGGCACAAGTTCTCCATATGTTGGCTGCACTACGGGCCCCTCACTGAGGCCGTGCACGTCCAGACCCAAGTAAAGCCTGTCGAGTCCCGCATCGTGCTGGACCATCTCTCTTCCTTCACCACCTACTATGCCTTCCTCAGCTGCAAGCGCGGCCGCACGCCCTACCCTTCCAATACTGTCCACTTCACCCCACGTGAGTTTCAGAGGAAAAGGAAAGAAGAAACGTTTATTTAAAAAAAGATGATACACGATAGGTTTCTAGGGAACATAGCTTCTAGGGAACATATCTGGGGAACACAGCTTCTAGGGAAAATAGCTTCTAGGGAACATAGCTTCTAGGGAACATAGCTTCTAGGGAACATAGCATCTAAGGAATACAGTTTCTAGAGAACACCACTTCTAGGGAACACAGCGTCTAGGGAACACAGCGTCTAGGGAACACAGCTTCTAGGGAACACAGCTTCTAGGGAACACAGCTTCTAGGGAACACAGCTTCTAGGGAACATAGCTTCTAGGGAACATAGATCCAAAGCTGTGCTGGATGGATCTTTCAAAGCGTGTGTTTCTTAGAGTGAATGTTGAAAGAGTTTATCGTAATTTATTGAAATTATTGTGTGTAATATTTGTAACTGGAGTTTCAGAAAGGTTGACTTTACTTGCTGAGTATTTGAAGTAATTCAATCCGCTTGTTGAAATTTTAAGAAATGTAAGGTTAGTAAGAGTTGAACTTCGAAGAACGAAACTTTGTTTTCTGAAGCTTTAGATAGTTCGACTTCGCTTGCCAAGAGGTAATTTTCTCAACAAAACTAAAATTTGCTTCACATCTTTCAAAAAGCCATTCCTTTTCTAAATTAATTGTGCTTGTGAAGAATTATACAAGTCACGGAGTGGATGCATTTGTGCGATGAAAAATAGTGATTCAATTTAAAACGTGTGTTTTTCAAGAAAATTCTGATAATTCTTAACGTGAATAGCTCAACTATTTTCTCTCACAAGCTAAAAAAAATTCAACTCGACCATTGTCAAAATTTTAAGTTTGTAGTTTTTAAATATTTCAAGAAAAATATGGAACTGCCATCAGAAATCGAGTAATCTCGATATTTTCAGTATCCGTAATTCATTTAATTAATTTTTGACAGATCAATAGAACATTTAAGAACACTAAGAATCAGGATTCTACATCGATGCTAATAACCAACTTCTTCAATCATATAAATCTACTTGATTACTATGTTTCTGCATCGGACTGATAGACACCACCAAATTACAAAAACTTTAATCAACCGCTTTCAATTGAGACTTGCTTTCTCTGCAGATGGTGATCCCGGAGAAAACGGATTACCAGTTCCGGGGGAAGACAAAGCGTTGCAGACTACTCTGAAATCCCCCATCGAACCTCGTCAGGAGCCTCTGTACGTGTTCAGCCCCCTGTCCTCGTCCCTGTCAGCCCGCCGTCCCGCAGGAGACGGTCTAAAGTCTTCAGACCCTGACGTGGTGGCCCAGGAGGACGAAGGCATTTTGGTTCTGATGAACGAGCGTCACATGAACTATCCTCGCCGAGACCCCCACAGCAGCTCCCTGCCTACCAGCCTCGTCCTTGGTTAGTGGGCTCATTCTGCGCATTTCCTGGTCCTGCTACACCAGCTGTGTTGCCCAATGAAAGTAATTCCTACGACGCACTGTGGTGTTCTGTAACAATGAAAGTAACTTCTACGACGCACTATGGGGCTCTGTTACAATAAAAGTTATTCTTCACCAGCTGTGTTGCACCATGGTGCTCTGTTACAATGAAAAATAATTTCTTCGTCGCTCTATGAAGCACTGTAAGAATAAAAGTAATTCTTCACCAGCTGTGTTGCACAATGGTGCTCTGTAACCATAAAAGTAGTTCATGACCAGCCATGATGCAGTGTTACAGTAACGATAATCTCACCAACGTTTGGTGCTGCCCAGGTGTGGTGTGTGGCGTGGTAGGCTTCCTCATCATCAACGTGACTGTGGTGATGGTGGTGCGGCAGTACAGCCACAGGAGGGCTCGGAGACGCCGCCTGCTCGAGCTGCAGTGAGTGATGTTACCTTTGTTCTGTTCCAGTGTGTGTTGTCACCTTTGTTTTGTGTTCATGTTGTGTTCCAGTGTGTGTTGTCACCTTTGTTTTGTGTTCATGTTGTGTTCCAGTGTGTGTTGTCACCTTTGTTTTGTGTTCATGTTGTGTTCCAGTGTGTGTTGTCTCCTTTGTTTTGTGTTCATGTTGTGTTTCAGTGTGTGTTGTCACCCATGTTGTGTTCCAGTGTGTGTTGTCACCTTTGTTTTGTGTTCATGTTGTGTTCCAGTGTGTGTTGTCACCTTTGTTTTGTGTTCATGTTATGTTCCAGTGTGTGTTGTCACCTTTATTTTGTGTTCATGTTGTGTTCCAGTGTGTGTTGTCACCTTTCTTTTGTGTTCATGTTGTGTTTCAGTGTGTGTTGTCACCCATGTTGTGTTCCAGTGTGTGTTGTCACCTTTATTTTGTGTTCATGTTGTGTTCCAGTGTGTGTTGTCACCTTTCTTTTGAGTTCATGTTGTGTTCCAGTGTGTGTTGTCACCGTTGTTTTGTGTTTATGTCGTGTTCCAGTTTGTGTTGGTACCTTTGTTGTGTTCCAGTGTGTGTTGTCACCTTTGTTTTGTGTTCATGTTGTGTTCCAGTATGTCTTGTCACCTTTAATGTGTTCATGATGTATTCAAGTAAACGCAGCCGTTACCGTTCTGTTCAAGTTGTGTTCCAGTAGGTACTGCCACTACCCCTTTAACCCTATTCTGTTTCATTGAGTAATTTCACAACCGTTCTGTTCATGTTGTGTTCCAGTAGGTACTGCCACTACCCCTTTAACCCTATTCTGTTTCATTGAGTAATTTCACAACCGTTCTGTTCATGTTGTGTTCCAGTAAGTACTGTCACAATCCCTTTATTCATGCTGTGTTCCAATAAGTACTGTCACAACCATTTTGTTTATGTTGTGCTCTAGTAAGTGCCGTTACAACCGTTTTTTTCGTGCTGAGTTCCAGTAAGTACTGTCACAAACGTTGTCTTTTGAAGCGAAATTAAAATCATTATAATCGTTGTGTCATAATAACTTTCAATATAATTATACATGGGATTAAGCCTCTAAGACACATTTCAACGAGATTGCTGAATTAAAAATACAACGCATGAATAACTTTCCTCTGCTTGCGTTCCTGTAGCAAAAATATTGGCTTTTCATAGCCAGCAACAAAAATTAGTTGCCCATGTCACATGTCGGTGGAGGAAAACATTACTCCCATCCTGATAAAAGTAAAATTCAAAACAGAGCTTAATTATCTTTCAAAGCCAAAAAAGATTGCATCTTTCACTCAAAATTCACGCGAAAACCGAGCACAAAGTTAGAAATATTTGGGAGCGAGGTACGTGATCTTCAGGTTTCAATTTCGCCGCGCTCGCGTGTAAAATGTGCATAAGCAACGAGATGAAGGCATTTCATCAACAGCCACTTTCTCAGAATAATAATTGAAGGAGCTTTCTGCTTCCTGCTTCCCTTAAATAAAGCTCCTGGACGCTAAAGCAGTTTGAGCGCCTGGGAATAATAAAAAGGTCGGAAGAAGAAGAAACACTTTGAAGATCTGTAAATATTCTATGAATATTCTGAAAGTAAAGAATTTGTGACCATGATGGCTTCATTAATCTAGTATATATTTATTTCATGTAAAAGTTTTCCGTACAGCAAATTGCCTGTTTCATTCAAAATTATTGTGCATAAATGCTGTTCTCAGCTAGCGGGTCTCGATCAACTAATTTATACAGTACTTTAGATGCATCCATCACCTGTTTGTGTCTGAGGTCGAGTTTAACATTCGAATAAAAATAGATTCCAAGAGTCCCTTAATTCACTTTTACAAATATGTATTTTTGTTGTTCTCCTCAAATACCGGCCACCTTAACTTGCCGAAAATCGACCAGAGTATATTATTTGGATATATTAATCATCTGAAACCTATAGAATATTACTTTCTTTCTGAAGCTTGAACTCTCCATAGCGTTCGATAGGGTCGAACACCAGCATCTTTTGCATGAAATATCACATATTATGTGAGTCACATAATATGTGACTCGCAATCCGCTTAAATAACAAATTGTTTCCAGTCATCAAAATGATTTTAGCGATCCTCAAGGATCCATTCTTGGCCCTCTACAGTTTCCAATCTTGGTTAAAGATTTTCCTTCAATGCCTTCATGCGCTAAAATTTATATGTGGGTAGATGATGTTCAAATTGCAATGATAAATTCTGTGGGCGAATTACAAAATAGGTAAATAAACGCTGAAAGCCTGTGAAGTAACCTGAAATCACGGCATACCAAAAATGGTCTCAAACTAAGCGCGAACAAAGTGCAATGCATTAATTTTGGATGCAAAGACAATTAAAAATTACCAAACCTGACTCTCACTCTTGGAAGTAATAAAATAGAGCCTTTCGAAAAGTGGAAAATTTAGCTAGTTGGTTCCATCAAAATATATCCTTCAAATCTCACATGGAGTAAACTTGCAACAAGGTTAACGAAAGCTTTATGCTTTGTTAACGTATAAAAGTATACTAGATGAAAAATCTAGGCTATTAGCCATTCAATCTCTAGTGTTATCGCGTCATGACCATTGCAGACAAGTCTACGGCGACATACCTCGTTATCTTCAAAAATACCTAACAAAAGGAAACGATTTTGCAGTCTAGGTTGTGTGCACAGGCAAATTAAAGAAGAGTAATCATGCAACTCCTCTCCTAAATGAACCCGGCTGTACCCTAATTTGAGAAAGGTGCTTCGCTCTGAAGTCATAAAGCTCAATTTGTATTCGACTCTTTATACAACCCTCTAGGCAATGCTCAGAGTCTTCAATTTCTACCTCCCAGTATAACGAACAAAAAGCCTTATTTGGAGAAATTATACCTTAATGGGCTATACGGTTCATCTTACATTGGAAGAAAAGCACTCTCGGGGTCAGGTGCCATACTGTTAGATAAACTTCCACAGTATGAAAATTGCTCAATCCATGAAATAATTCAAGGCCAAAATAGCACGTTATTTTGCCCTCGGTAATGACTGTATGTAGGCTGCAATAGATACTGAAAGAGTAGTTACAATATACTTTCTTTCGTTCCTCTGAATGAGTTAATAATCGTTCTCAATTTTTACCGGCATGCGTACGCGATGTGATTTCTTGTATGCTAGTATGCATTTTATGTATAGAAATAAGAACAAAATTGTTCAGCCAGTGACTTTAATTTTTATTCTAAATGACGTATTTTGGCATCAACTAGTAAATTGTTACTTTAAATATCATTTCGTTGCATTGTTTTCGTCTAGCTCATGTATCATTTAGATATAAAAAATAAATGAGGAACTTTATGCGAAGGATGCACATATACTTCTACATGAACTATCGATTTCTCAATCTTGGTCGCTCTCGAAACTCACTCAACTTCAAGTTCCTCAGTTCAAAATTTCTGTCTCTCAAATGCGGCAGCGTTCATTGATTTATGAAGTCAAATGAAGTCGTCCTTTAATAGCAAATACTTTCGCCTATTTTGGTAACTGCAGTCATCGAACGGACGACAATTAGATAGTATTAGATTGGAAATAAATACTGTCGAATGAATATCATTAAAACCATCAACTATCAGTGAAGGGTATAATTTTATTGGCTTATCAGAGTAAATGTTCATTTCATTGTTTTATTCGTGTTGTAAAATGTCTCGGTTCACTCTGCGCAATAATCTTTTTTAGCTTCTGACTCTTGGAAATTATTCGTGCCAGAATTATTCATGTAGATATTATCATAAATTTGTTAAATGGGGAAGCATGTTTTCCGAGCTACTTACTAGTTATTTGTTGGCATGTAGGCTCGAAAAGATAGTTTCAAATTTCTGTCCCATCCGCATTTTAGCTGTAGATGCAGAATTATTAACTTCTACCCATTTTATTTTCAACCATACCCCTGGATATCCCAGAAGCCTAAACTCATACTGTGTGTCGATGTACGTAAGTGAAGACTGTCCTCTCAGGCGTTTTTCATTAACGTGACATTGTTTTCTTTTTCCATTCTTATACTCATCAGCTTTATCAAACTTAGAATAAATTAACCAAGGGAATGCATTTCATATTTTCCTCTCAAACTTTCGTTCAACCATTGACATGGCTATGTTTTCCAATTAGGGATCTTTATGCTACGACGAAATTTAAATAACCAATAATGAACATTTCATGAGCGGACTTAAAAAAATTGGAAACAATTAAACAATTTTTATCAACAACAATTATTTCAACTTCATTTGAAAATTACTGTTTTTAACCAATCACTGCCGTAACTCAGCATAATACAGCATTCTATTTTAACTCGACCAGGCTTCAGCAGAATGGAGGCTTCATCTACAACCTTGATGACTTTCTGAACGCTTGAGGACGGCTTCCATCCTCCGCCTCCAGTCTGGCGGAAGAAGACTGTGTTCCAGTCGTGGTTGCCCGCCATCCCGTCATGCGATCTGAACACTGCGCCTGAAAAGTTACCAGAAATTCAATTCAACTTAAAAACCAGACATTGAAAAGTCTGGTATTAAAACATTTGCTGCAAGTGAACCCGGATTAGTTTGCCCAAGTTTATTCGCACGTATCGTTTACAGAGTAATTCAAACCATAATAGCATCTCAGCATTCATTCGTTTTATCAGTTAATTTTACGACTCTAGTGCTATTGGAACTGAAAAAATCTAAAGTATTGGTACTGGGAAGTAATAACTTCTTTTGGATTCAAATGATAGAATATTCTAAAATCGCATTGCGTAATTTAATGTCTACTGTATAAAGCTGTCATCCTACACAGGAAAATGCAATTAGACGCCCTCCGAGCGCCCCCTTCCTTTATCTGATTCCACGAAAACAGCTGCAATACAGGACGGTAAGTGTATATATACGTGATGCGTCCTTCCAACTGTATCTTTTAAGGTAAAAAATATAGGAAAATATAAATAAATGAAAAATCATCAGAAGCATAAGAAATCAATACCTTGCTCGATATTTTTTGAAAACGATCTGTTGCATCAGTTGAGAGCTACGGTCGTAGGTGCCATAAACGGACTGTAGGTATTGATGCTCTTGATCAGGAAGAGAAATTTTTTTCTAATTTTTATTGATTCTTTCGTAATCTGTTAGACGCTTGAAATTCAGAACGAAAGGTTGTTCCTGGTCAATGATAAATTTTTTCACCTATCTAATGTTCAATGTCAACAACTCTCTAACAGCTTCAACTTCTGCCGAGATCTATGAAAATTTTCATTCACTGTACAATTCGTCATTGCCAAAACTTGAACTCCATTTGTTCATTAATGACAGATGGTACACTCTGTTCAACAAACTATGAATTAGTAAAAAACTGTTTCCGCTGTCCGAAGCTACGTGCATGCAGCCATGCCCTCACGCGGCGTGTTCTAACTAGTGAGGGTCGAATAAGGTCTTTTGAAGTCTAACGTCATCGCTGAATAAAAGCTAATTTTTGTACAGCGTCATTAAATGTCTCAGATAATTTGACGATGAGCATGGCCAACAATTAATTTTATGAAATATTTCAACAAGGGACGAGGAACTCAAATGAATAGCATGACCAACTTTGATTGACGGGCCCCATTAAGATTGGCAATACCCAACTATCGCAAAAAGCTCGCGTATGATAAACATGGCCCAGCTATAAGGGGAAAACTCAGCAACATGGAGACATGGCTCAGCTATGTAGGACAAGGTCTAACTAAAAATAACATTGTGAAGATTTTAAACTTTCTGAAGCATTGGTGTTTTGGACGCAGGCGTCCTTCTTCAACTTTGGAGTCCCGAGCCCAAACTTAATAAAAAGATGTCGCCATAAATCTTCCAAAATAAGACCTATTCATTGAGAACTAAAACTAGAGGTAAGTTTGTTGGATGTAAGAAATGTAGAGTTAGTTTTTCACATTCGTACTTTTTAATGGAATACTGTGAGTAGAAAATACATAGTTCAAGTGTTAGCGTTTTCTTCTTGATCTACTCACTTTCTCTTACTCTAAGTACTTCCTCTTCGGGAATTAACATCCCATCATCTGGTAGAGTATTGACCTGAAATTAAGTGCAATTTCATTGATCAGTGTAAGGTTATATTAACGTTTACATTTGTAGCAGATGAGTAGTTTAACTGTAAGTATAAATTGCATCATCTATTAATCAAGCTCGCTTAGGGCAAATTTTGTAAACAAATTTTAGTCACACCTATGTACCGAGCTCAAAATCTACGACGTCGAAAGGTTTACGTTGAACTCGACTCGTACCTGCAAAATTGTCTTCGTAAAAATACGTTAACGTCCGACATAAAGTTTTCCGAAATATTCAAAATTCAAAAGATTTTCTACACATTTCAGTATACGTGGACAAATCTTCATCTGTGGTCTAAAAGTAGAATGGCATTTTGCAATGTACATGACGTCATTCTCACATACAACGCAGTAAAACTTGTTTTAGGAAAAAAACTTCGCTCGGAACTTGACAGGGTCCGTACCTCGATCATAATCTAAATTGTAGGTATGTAAATATCAACGAATATTAAGCTCAGCAGGATCAATGGCAAGTGTTAGCTCGCTATCGCGAGTTGCCGGGTTCGAGTGCTGCTGAGTGTGTTCCATTTTTCTTGATTGCACCTCTCATCATTGGCAATTGTATTCACCATTCAGTAGTTAATACATTGGCATTCACTATTTTTTCTCGAGCAAGCCTTTCACGTGAACATTTCCTTTAATTGATTCGAGTTTTTTTAAATAGTTCTGACGACAACAGTCACTGAAACTAAGAGACCTAATTTAAAGGAATGTCCTACTAGTAGGACCGCAAGCATGGATAAAAACGTGCACCACTTTCTTAAAGACGACCAGTGTTTTCCACGGTTCCAAAGGATAAAAGAATTTTAGTGTTGGTTTCCAACTTGGTATGCATATACGGTAATCAATCAGCAAATAATTACAGCCATATCATCACTGTTTACTGTGTTGCTGTAGTAGAAGTTATGGTGTATTCCTCCACTAGTTTGTTTGTCGCATTTTATACGGAAAAGAACGATCATTTAAACTGAGATCTCTTATAAACCTCCTCACAGCTTATTTCACAGAAAATAGTAGTACAACATTTACTTCCGCTGAATTTCATGAGGAAAATTTTTAATTTAATTTGTGACCTGATTTGTAGACATTTGTATGTCAGAATTTTAGACGCAATATTCGCCAAAACATTTCTCAATCATTGATGCATTCGCCGATCAGCGGCCATTCGCTCGGAAAGTCATCCTTGTGTTGAATTTTTGTTTACTGCTGCCCTAAATTTTGGGGGCAGTCCGAGAAGCAACTCGCACTCAGCCCGCGATCAAAGGAACACTCATTACTTTTGTTCGCTCGCTTCACGGTCCGCAAGCTGAAAAGCTTATTTTTTCTCAATTTCGCTGGTGTCCAGCACTTGCTCCAGTTTTGCTCGGGCCAAATGTCCGGACGTATCCAGATGAGGCTCTGAATAAAACCTTTCTCGCCTGTGACAGCGTGAGAAAAATATTCATGTAATCTTTCTCTCATAAAAATGTTCTTTATAACCCATCTCTTTCAACACAGTGCTATTCATTTAGACTCGACACGAGTGTTTTGTGCTTCTGGGGCGTGTCTGTACATTATTGAATGATTTTTTAAAAGATTGAATAGTTAATTTCAAATTCTTTGCTAGCTTCCAGTTATTACCACAGGAATTATGCAGTAAATTAACAAATCACTTCACAGTTTACACAAAGTTAATATCCGCCACTATCACAAGTTATGAGTTAATTTGATTATCATCATGTCTTTTTATTGTGACCAACATGACTTTGAGCAATACAAGGACTGAATCTTCAAAGATATAAAATAGAAGAGGAACGGATAATTTAAAATAATTTTCGCCCGTATCTCTCTCGAAACCTTTCACAAACACGACCACACTTCTACGACTTCACACACATACACATTATAAGACTGAATGTTCATCGGCAATGACGCATCGCCTGTTTTCTCTCGTGAAACCTTTCACAAACACGATCAAGCTTCTACAACTTCACACACATACATTATAAGACTAAATTTTCTATCAGCAATGACGCCTTCACAGCTCGGTAACGCCACATTTCCATGACCGAATGCAAGCAGAACCTCATCTGGACTCGCCGATGAGCAAGTGACGAATCGTCGCGTTGATCGTTTGTTCTGAGTGTGCCAGCGCTTATCGTGAAGACCCCCTAGCGTACGTGTGTCTTATACGCTGCTTCATAGAGCTTCTCTAGTCTAGCGTTGTTCGAATAGATTATAAATATTTTATGACATATTTTGATAATAAATTGAACTTTTTAATAAAATGGTATTAAGATTACGTGAAGTCGTTATTTGCCTTTTACTTGTTTATCTCTGCAGGATCGACCGCGTGAAATTATAAACTGTGATAAAAAAGTTTCATAATATACTGCCCGTAATCATTGAATATTAGAGATTATACTTGAGTATTAGAATTGATTTGGAATCATTTACTAGGAAGAGTAACTGCCCTGAAAATAATGTCCCGTACCCGGACTACTCAGTTGTGTAAGCCTATCAAATTTATACATGCAATATACATAACCACTACAGAGTGAAAATTTTTTCCCAAAACTCCCAATGCCTAGTCAAAAATTCATAGCTAAATTCCCCCAACGAAAATCGGCGCTGTGTCAATAGCGTGAAACTAGAGGTAAGTTTGTTGGATGTAAAAAAAGTAGAGTTAGTTTTTCACATTCGTACTTTTACGGCAGCGGCTGTGTTCCAACACAAACGCCATGTTTGCTCTCTGAATCATTTTTTTCAACCGTCTCCAAGAGTGCCACTGCAGTGCAGTAGTTCCGTCAGTGAACTCCTCTGAGTGACACTGATTAAAAGTTATTAATTGACAGGTATTTGCTATTAGAGGCTGCAGGCATTATTTTATCATTGTCTTGTATTATTTTTTATTTATTTTTTATTTTATCTCTGAAATTATTTTTTTATTGTCTTGTAGTTTTCACTGAACGGAATTGCTAGTGGCTACAATTAAATTAGTTAAACCAAAACTATTGGCGTAGTATGTTACTATGAACCAGCCATAAACTTCTTTCACGAACTGCATGAATACCACACCAACTTATAACTAGAATCAACATCACGACAAAAATGTAAGGAAATATGTCTTAATAACCTTAACTTAGTTTCTATTATGAAGCGCTGTGTATTAAATGATCTACAGTCGCTCTCTGTACCTCAGCAGCCTCACGTGGTTTCTTATGGAAATAATGACTCAAAGTTGTGGAGAAAAAACAAAAACTTAAATAACGTATTTATTCACTTATGAGAATTGTACGAAAGAAGCTGTCAACAAAATACAAACATAAAATCGCGCGTTTTCAATACGTACATTTTGATTTCCTTTCTCATCCCGCAGTATTCTGACAAATATTTCCCCCGTTCCACACCAACCCACCAAAATCCTTACCTTGGCCTACATATTCCCTGCTATTTAGCTTAATGAAGGAGAGTAGCCGTACAGAACACGCCATGTCCTACTTCGGGCTGGTCATTACCTACACTCGTCAGAAGGAGAACTGCTCTCGTAACGAGGCACATCACCAGCGCTGCGCTGGAAAACTTGAAAGAAAACTCCCTGTCGGAAATGTGTGCGCAAAAAACTGGCTAAGAATTCCTTGGTTTTGCAAAGCTCGAGGAATTCCTGTTGTGAGGCACAAAAGCAACGTCAGATGCACGCTGCACTCACTGACAGAAGTGGCGGTTATGAGCAGGGCAAGCATTCAGCGCTTGGTCTGCCCCTGAAATGACGCACAATTTCCATTCAGGAACGAAAATGGAAAAGAATTGCTCATAAACTCAATTTTACGAGCACATGTTATGATGGAGAGAAATAGGAACCGTGTGTTTGAGGTAGAGTATGAATTTTTGTTAGGGAGAAATTGTGTAGCCTTAAGTGAGAAAAAAAACGACACAAATGTTTGATGGGAGATTGTAAGTCAAGTTTTTAGAATTTAATCGGCTGATACGGCAAGTTTTAGAATTTGATTAAATAATTCCTGCGTGTACACCTTGAACGAGTGAACAATTTATTAATTTTTGAAAACGCAAAAATTTTGCTATCCTCCTTGTTTTTCATTTTCTATCCCTCTCTGTTTTTAATTCATATGAATCCAAATTAAACATTTGTGTCGGTTTTTCCCTCACTTTGAGAGAAAAACCTAAGTATGCTCCCTGCTTCAACATGGCAGGGTTTGAACACCAAACGGTTGTAAGCCTTGAACCTCGTTAGAACGAGAGTTTGTGCAATGTTTGAGAAGGACCTAACGGAAAGTTGAACTCTAAAGCAAGAAAGAAAAACTGTTTATTTACAAAAAAGTTGATCAAAGAAATGCATTACAACATTCTTTTTTTAAGAACTTTTGAATATAAGGGTCCTTAATTGATATAACGGGAATTTTTAATTCCAGATAGGTGGAAAAATTCAAAACGTATCTAAACAAGCATTTTTAACCTAGTTAAACAAGATTTGAAACCCCGCTAAACACAGGCTTGAATCCAAGCTAAAAGAGTCTAAACCTCAACATTACTGGTGCAGAACCTCACCTAAATGAGGATCTGGAGCCATTTAAACGCTGGCTTAAACCCTGCTAAAATGAGATTAGAACCCTAAATGAAGATAGGTTTGAACTTTAGTTGAATGAATATTTCAAACCAGTTAAACGCTAGCCTAAACCCTGCTAAAATGAGGTCAGAACAGGTTTGAAGCGCGTCAAAATGACGGTTAAAAACCATTTAAACGTTGGCTTAAACCCCGGTAAAATGAAATCAGAACCCTAATTGAAGAGAGGATTGAACCTCAGTTAAATCAGGGTTTAAAACCAGTTAAACGATGGATTAAACCCTGGTAAAATGGGATCAGAACCCTAAATGAAGAGAGGTTTGAACCTCACCTACATAACTGGGGTTTCATGAGGCGGCTCTCATATTGCTGCTCACGTAAATATTTGCGGCGCGGCAGAAATTGCGAGGCCCTGAAATTACGGCAGCGGCACGAGGGGTTGGGCGTTAAATTATTTGTGAGCGATGCGTGTCACCGGTGAATTTTCCAAACTCGTTCTTCTCTGAAATGAATATTAAAGCGCGAACTCCACGCCCGGGGCGGGAATCTTTTGATGTCATTGATATTAATGCTCGATAAATTACCAATGGGATATAGTAGCTGTTATAGGTATTATAGATTAGATGAAATGATATTCCACTCATTCTTCTCCGATTCCGAAATAATTAAATAAATTCTTGCCATCCTGCGCACATTATTTTTAAAAATCGTTGTCCAAGCTAACAAATTAATATAAATAGTAAAAGACGACAATAAAAATCCCCACGACCTCCAATAATCCCCCCAAAAATTGAACAAATCCGAAATGAACTTCAACAGTGAAGGGACACAAATTTTAAAAAATCCTAACTGTATACGATCTGATCAGCATAACTTTCACCGACTTACGGTACAAAGACCAACTTCTTCATTTCCGATTCAATACAAGCTAAATATCAACAATGTATAATTATACTGATATCCATTCGTCACCTCAGAAGCATATAGCGTCCACAGCGGCAGCGATGGTTATCTTGCTCTGTGCTCCGACTCTTGAAAGAAAATTATTGCTCCAGTCTCTCGATGAGTCCGAACTACTTCACAAACAGTTGAGTCTGGAACAGTAACACATTCAGCAATTTGCCTGTAGGTTGATTCTTCCTTATAAAATACATCGTCAATGAAATTGCGTTGTTTCTTATAATTGCAATTCCATTATCATCAAATATAGATTAAGCAACATTAGGAGTACATTGCCCTCAATAATTTCTTTTCGACTAGTGACATGGGTATTAGAATACTCATGTGTGTGTATCATCTAAGTGTATTTACTTTAAGATATTTCAAAAACCAATGATGTACTATCTTTTTTGTACCATCTTTATGGAAATAAACTGTTTTTTTATAGCGTCCAACCATTTGCTTTCGAAAAGGTTCAAGTATTTATTTGACTTCGGTAATGTATTCCTTAAACATCCATGTTCAACAAAATCTAGAGAAGTAAGGATCGTCGCTTTAGTTGTTTATTTGCACTACATGCGCTCCTGGAAGTTTCTGGAAGTTTTGTAGAAAGTTTCTCAATCACCACGTTGACTACGTTATAATACATATGTTTATCACTGGGTATAATAATCATATAATCATTTACGTATTGGTATAAATGCGTAGCATTTCAATTATTACACTAACGTTTTTTCAAAGTAGATTTTATCACACAAAAAACACTTTTCATGCAGTTGTAATTCTCACATTTCTTAGAAATAAAATCGGTTTTTCTACTCTGCCACTTACAATCTAACATAACCAACCGTAGATACAACACAAACGTAATCAACGTGTTAGGATTCTGAAATTACGCGATAAAATAGCAATAACTTTGAAAGGCATCTTGACCAAGTACTTATGTCGTATACATTTCTTTGATAAGTCTACTCTCTGTGTTTCAATAAACTTTCTTCTGTGCTGTTTCTCTCATAATTCTCTGAACTACCTGCAATTTTTACCCCAAACCAGGGTTCCAAATTTTAAAATTGCATCTAAAATAGAGCAGCGCAAATATTTACTTTCAAGCTGTATTTACATGTACAAGCATATATATAAATTCAAGACGGCTATCAATATTTTCAATCCAGTTTATCAGAAATTCACATGAATAGTAGCCCTGTCCAAACAAACAAACAAACAAACATCGGCATCTACGGATGCTTTATTTCCAATTGAAGCATGATACATATCACCTTTTACATTGGTTTTTCAAATGCCTTATAACTAACACCAGGACGCCATGACGCTTTCCCCCGGTCGAAGACCGGTACCCATTTCAGACACCTGGGTAGAGTGGGGTATTGTGCTTAGAATTTTTCTCCTATACCCAACAGAGAAAATCGCCAACTGCGCCGAGACTCGAACCCGGGTCTCCCCGCACGGAGTCAGGTCCGCTACACACACGGCTATGACGAATCCAATGATGGCGGTCGACAAGATGAAGGTTTAACGGGTTCAGGTTCACTCCCTGGGCAACCGTTTTTCGTTGATTCGATTGCCCGGTGTCTCTCCCCGTTAGGAAAAGGGAGAACTCAGCCACAATTCCCCACTCTACCCAGGTGTCTGAGTGGGTACCGGCTTGAACGGGGGAACAGCCATTGAGTCCTGGTGTTAGTTATAAGGCATTTCAATATTTTTAATTGTTTAAGATGAAATGTTTCAGGCTTAATTGCAATAAAAAATCCTTTATTTAGAGCTCACACTCAATCCACTTGCTGTCCAACATCAACATTGACCTTTCCTGATCACCCCATTCCAGCAATCGCGTTGAACCGTGTTTTTTTAGCTTTTTGACATGAGGGGAAGAAGTGAAGTGCAAGCTGAAGGAGTAAATGGGTTTCCCCCATAACCTCATCTATCGCAATCCTATCCATTTGAGGTATTATTTGTTCACTTTTACTCTAGATCTAACGACATCCTCCTCTGAATTAAGTTCTATATTCACACTCAGACTCGTTTCTATCCCCAGACTTGCTTCGAGGTGCCAAATAAATTTAAACCACGATCTAACCTAATGTTATCGCCGTTAATCAACAAAAGGGTCATAACCTTATTGTAGGTAACGTAAATAAAGTGTGGTCAGTTAAGGAGATTATTAGATTTGTATTCGCTCACAGTTTTTGAGGCAAAAACTGGCCGGCTGCTTCGCCTGACGGACGCGACGACCCATCTCTACCTGGACGAGGCCAGTTGAGGTCATCACGCCGCTTTAGTCTCGTTATGGCAATTGCCTGCGATTCAGGGAGCGGGGCACATGGGGAGTTACATGTAATAAATGGAGAGCTAAAGTAAAAATTGCAGAGCTACATGTAATAAATTTAGACCTACATGTAATAAATGGAGCGTTACATGTAATAAATATAGACCTACATGCAATAAATGGAGAGCTACATGTAATAAATTCAGAGCTACATGTGATAAATAGGGAGCTACAGTACATGTAATACATTTAGAGCTACATGTAATACATGGAGAGCTACACGTAATGAAAGCCCTAAAGAACGATCCTGGTCATTCGTGCATCCCGGTTGTAAAGATCAATAAAGATGTTTTCATTAATACATATCGAGTAAAAGACCCTCATTTCCCCTCTTCAATCAATCTTTTTTCGTTGAGTATCAAAGTCACTTCTGCAATTCCCATACTTTACACATTTCATGATAGAAGTTTTCGTAGGACTACACTACAAAATTGACTTAGATAAATGTGGGGATTTTTTACCACGAACAAATCAATGCGTGATGGCAGCCTTGGAGTCGCTAACTTTGAAAGAAGAACAAAGAGTGAAACTCCGTAAGTCCAAAACAGGTTTCATTGTAAAATTCTCCCGTTACCGCTCTGAATTTTAATATCCGAACCCCTCGCACGGAATCTACTCGTACATTCAGGGCAGCATCACGGCAATCTAATTTCCTGGATAGTCGCCTGAAAGTTTCAGATTATAATCATTGCATCTTGGCCGACGCCAGGCAGCGCGTTCACCCGTTCCTATGCATTCGCGAGCAATTAGAAAACGATGAAACTCAATGCGCTCCTTTTACGCAATTCTATCCTGATAAAATGGTCATGTAGCTACAGTAATAGAGCATCGGCCCATTTTTACGTACAAAGACAGGCCCACGAAAGGATTCTTGAGTTTCTGTAAAACGATCCGTTGGAGCCGGAGTGTACCTGCGTACTTTGGTTCAACCAAAGCCAATTTCAAAATAAGTGTAGTTTAACATGTTAGTAGTTGTAGCAGTAGTAACATGGGTTTGCTAGTGCTTCAGTTATTCGAACTATATCGATATGAAGGTCGCATAATTTAATCAGTATCAGGCTTTCCGATTTACCACGTAAGATGAACATCAACATTATTTGAACATCAAAAATTATGTGAGCATCATGATTATAATTACAACTCAAGATTATAATTGTCTCCCCATTGAAATTTTGTGCATACTACAGTACATTCGAACACACTGGGCAGCCAAACCCCGAAGCGGGTTTCAGCTGCCCACCCATTTATGGCCGGACGCCTTACCCACGCTGAAACCCTCCCGAGGGATCAATGCAGCGCGTCCGGCCATATTGCAGTTTCCTCATCTACAATCTTCCAATACGATATCACAACTGGCTACAGTGCGATTACTGCGTGACTTCCTGTTAAATCTCAGAATATAGCTTGCATCTCTCCAGGAACAGCTGCAGCGCTGCTACGTTAAAGCCT
This sequence comes from Platorchestia sp. MABIK, assembly GCA_014220935.1. Lineage (NCBI taxonomy): Eukaryota > Metazoa > Arthropoda > Malacostraca > Amphipoda > Talitridae > Platorchestia > Platorchestia sp. MABIK. The sequence continues at coordinate 99,661 of JACJUY010001795.1, forward strand.
GAGCGTTTGTTTTCCCTGAGTATTCCAATTAACACATTCTCTGCGCAGCCATGAAGATTTGGGAAACCCACATTGCGAGTAGCAGAGTATCTTGGGCATTCAGCAAGAAAATGTTCGACAGTCAGGGGAGCATGGCACCGTTCGCATTGCGGCTGTCGCTCCATAAGGTAGCCGTGTGTTATGCGAGTATGGCCGATACGGAGGCGGCAGAGTATCACCTCCATCCGACGGGCGCGGCAACTAGATGATGACCACTCTCGAACAGTGCGCTTAATATTTCTCAATTTATTGTTAGTTCTGTCCATCCAGTTTCGACGCCACAAATCCTTCACTGCCGCCTTGATGCGAGCAGTGTTCCAACATGTTATAAAAGTTTGCTACACCATCTGTGGGATGCGTGAGTCGCTCGTCTCCATCTTCTCCCAAGATCACAGGAACTTAATGACCTCCAGTGTTATTAACTTAGTGGGTTGGAGTACCTTCTAATATACTGGTAAAAACAGCGAGGACGTTGCTCTATATCAGATGTTCCCAAGCTGAGGTACTTCCCTGTGGGTGCTATAAAAGTTCAAGTAAATAATTGGATATTGGCTAGATGTGGGCATTTCAGTCGGTGCGAGTTTCAAATGAAATTTCTTGTTGGGTGCGTGACGAAAAAAGGTTGGAAACCCCTGCTCTAGATACTTCAACTCTCCTGGTTGTCAGTATTCACGTTGATGTTGTTCACGTACGTGTTCTTTGTTTTTTATTTTGGCTTGGCTGTAAGGAATGTATCGTGTGTTACCCCTTACTTTCAGCTCTTAAATAGAATAATCTAACAAATTCGCTTAGTTTTTCAAGGAATATAGGGTGCATCCCTATTGTCGAATTTAGTCAAAAGCATTAAAAGGTCTTTTAATGCTTTTGACTAGATTTTTCCCGGAAATTTACTTTCGTGTTATTTTAGTTAACAAGCGTACCATAGGATCATTTTTTAGATTTAAAGATGTGCTTCCGACCGGCATGCGATCTTCCCTCGTCTAAAATTTCAGTTGTGCGCATTGCGCATCGCAGTATGTGGGTTCCACCCACCGAGCACTTTACGTCAGGGTTGCTGAACATGCAGGTCGAAGTCATCGTACTGGTCGCTTGCTTACCTCTCCTACTCATTCAAGTGTCAGACAACATTGTAGCAATGATTCCTGTGAACAGATTATTGACATTAGCAAATTTAAAATATTAGATACATGTACCGCCAACTTATACCTACGTTCTTTAGAGTCGTTATTCATTTATAAACTCAAACCATCTCTCAACGAAATGCAGAGTGCATACCCTCTGAAAATAGTTAACCGATCAATTACTATTATTATTATACTTTTTGTTTGTTTGTTTATTTGTTTGTTTTTCGTGCTTATATTCTGCGCTTGTTTAATTTTGGGTGTACTGACTTGTTTATCTTTTTAATTGCAGACTTTTGTTGAGAATGAGCCTAGGCTCGAAACGTTCAGAGTAAATGTTTTTAAAATACTTCTTCTCTATTTCTTCGTGTACAATATTGAAGACAATTTTCCCAGACTAGATTTGTCACATAATTCCCTGACATGATATTGGAAAATATTTCATGATGATGTTGACAGTATGTGTATTCAAGTTCAATAGAAACGTTTTTGGGATGGACTGCTAACGATCCAGAAAATCTTGATCTCAATTAATGTAAGAGGATGTGATTTCTGGCCGGCATCTCACCGCTGACTACGTGGTTCGTCAACTCCAATTCCAGTCGTGTAGAAAAACAGATATATGAATGGGGAGAAGTTGACCATACTTATCCATTCCAAACAAAAAAAAACATGAATAAAATAGGAAACAGCATATTTTTTGGTGCCGAAATTCTAGTGTTTCGAGCAAATGACTCAAGCTAAATTAATCTATTCATTCTCACATTTCTACAACTCGGTTTGACTACAAAACATCGCAATACCTCGTAAGGTTTTTGAGTGCGTTTCTTTCTTACTTATACTTTTACCTTCATTAAAGAATGATGAAAAGAAATGATTTTTGAATGCAATGTTACTCACAATCATTTTCTTGTTCCATTTCAGCACCAGAAATAAATTTTATGTTTCCCGAGATCGTAATCTACCTGCGGCATTCGATGAGAAAAACTCGTTGCTAGTGCCGTATCTAATATTTCACTCTCTGTATGTGTCAAGAACGATCGGTGATCATCAACACACTGTAAGGGCATCAACACACTGTAAGGGGAGGAAGGAAGGTTAGTTGTCCACGCCCCAATTTACAGAAAGTCTACCTTAGAAACATTGAAGCAAAATTAGGGTTCTCTCACGAGTTCCACTACAAGTTTTTCACAACAGCATCCAACTATCTTCACAGAGCAGAGTTTTTAAATAGTTTCAGTTAGTCAGAAGATCTAACGTAATGAAGTGTCGTTTCAGACAACCAGGAACCTGAGGATAGAATTTTTCAACAATTTACACTGTCATAGCGAAACAGTTGGCTGCGGCAAGTCAACTAAACAAACTTGTGGCGATAGACGCATTGTAACGACGTAGTCTTTAAAAATACAGCTCCGGAGTAACTTCGAATGAGAAGCATAACGAAGGAAGTCATGGGGGCTAGCCCATAGCATTGGAAAAGAACTTAGTTCAGGGAGCGAGTAATTATTTACCGCTATTTCTACCTTTCGCTCGTCGTTTTCACCACCACCTGTATCCCCACGCTACTTTCCTCGACGTTGTTCGAGTTCCTCCTCTCTGTCCCACTTATTCCGGTCGTGTTCCAGAGAATCTTATTGTCCAAAGCCCGGAGGAAGAGCAAAGCAGCAGACATTTCATCGATGAAAAGTTAGATACTTTTATTGGGGGCTCAGTTTCAAAGAAACTAGCCTCCAACTGTTTCAAAGTCGTCCCGTTAGATTTTTGAATCATTAAATAACGTAACTGCAAACTACATAAGTAGGAAATCCATGAGACGAAAAGCCAGAAAATAACTTATTAAAAGAAAACATTTATTGAAGGTCAAACCCTTTGTTTCCTGTTTCAGCTCATGTTTTACTAACTCAGGTAAAGAAAAAACGAGTATTTTGTAATTTAAAAGTTTAATTTTCAGTCCAGGTTTCAACAATTGAGGGACCAACAAACCTCTTTCAGTTTAATTTAGTTCAGCTCAAGAGAAACTTGGTTTTTGAAAATTAATCAAAATTTCACCTCTTTAGAGTGCTTGAATAGCTAAAAATAAGCACAGAACTGATGGATCCCTCGAGTAAAAAGCAACACACTTGAATGTAGAAATAATTTAGAATGCTGAACATATTTTGAGTCGCTGAATCTCCGCAGCTGCGATGCACACAAAAATCAACATTCTCCTCGCCAATGTCAATGAGATAATATACTTTGTATAGTTTGGGTCTTCAGAAATATTTGGTACAGAGAATGCACCAACAAACACGACGAAATACTAAACCCAATCTCGCCCATTGTAGGCACTGCTCTACTCCACAAGTCCGATATTGCGAACACTGTATCAAGATCAGTTGAAGAAAAGCATCAAAGCTGACAATTTTTATTCGAAACAATACTTCATAAATGACCATAATGATTGCAATCAGTTCTACCACTTGAAATAGCTATTTTAAACAAAGAGCAAATTATTACTGCAATAGTTATAAATTTAACCGCTCTGAATGCACAAGCTCTTAACCATTATGGCGAATTGAAACTTACACCCTTGAGTTTTCACCATTTTCAGAGTCAGTTTTTCACGCAGGACCAGAGCATAATCTTTTCCATGGGCGAAAAATGGCGGAACGCACAACTTACTCAAACACCAAGTTTGAATAACCAAGCAAGAGATGTTACAATGTAGTCAGCATCTCAAATGCTGTCTCCAGTTATCCTATACAAGCCGTACGCAATGCAACAGAACGTACAACTTTTTTGAACAATTAGTCTGAATAACCAAGCAAGAGACATTCAAAAGTCGTCATTTTCTCGAACGCTGTCTCCAGTTATCCTATACACACCGAACTCAATGTAACACAGACAACGAGTCTACGACCACACAGTCTACTGCCTCTGTGACGGCTAAGAAGCAGGAGCTCCAGGCAAAGGAGGCGCAGAGGTGGGCACGGCACCCATCTGAGTTGGGTCCTGAGATGGGTAGTGGATTTGTCCCATTGGAGAAGGACCAACACCAGGGATCGGGGGAGGCTGCGGGTAGAAGGAGGGTGGAGGACGCATCCCAGGCCTCATTTGTCCTCGTAAGTGTACAGGGAAGAAAGGTGGAGGCTGCAGAGGAGGCAAATGTCCAGGAGGTCGGGGAGGGCCAACTTGTGGCAATCGAGGAGGCAGGGCAATGTTGAGATGAGGAGGCGGCATCGCGCCGGGCGGTGGTGGCATTCCTCTAGGAGGCGCGGCACCTAAAGGTGGATGGGCTGGCAAAGGAGGTCTTCCTTCAACATCAGACGCATGTTCCAGCCCAGAGCCATCTTTTGCAATAGGCAGAGCAGGAGCAGGACCAGTGCCGGGTGGCAGTGGAATGTTCAGGTCAGTGGGCCCTAGATTGAAGAAATTATTGGCGAGTGTCTCAGGAGGTGGCGGAAGAGAAGGAAGCCCAGGTACGGGTTGTAGGGCTTCTCTGTATTCAGATCCCTCCACAGCTGGAGTGCCCTGCCTAGCCTGAGCCTTACCCCACTTAATGTTCAATCGACGTCCTTGCAATATGAGCTTGTTATACGAACGCTCGGCAGCAAGCTCTGCGGCAGCGCGTGAGGTAAACATCACAAAGGCAAACTGTTGTTTAGACGCCACAATAACACTCCTGATTTCCCCAAACTGGTAGAAATGATCTCGAAGTTCCTTCTCTCCAATCCGGTCACCCAAGTTACCAACATACAAAGTTGTGATGCTTTTATCCTCAGGAGGATCCAACTGTGGCATGGCTTCAGCTCTTTTGAGCAGCTTGTCAGCAACCGGATCATTGACACCATAATAACGATCTTTGATGTTCTGATCAGCCAGAGGATCATCAGGATCTGTGGGCTTCTCGTGTCGATATGGACACTCCTCCCCTCGCTTGCACTCTCCCTTGACCCAGAAGGAGCAGATGTGTGGCCTGTTTCTCTTGTAATAAGGCGTGGTCCTGGCCAAGCGCATGAGCATCTCTGAAGGTGCCTTTGTTTTGCCCAGCGCGCCTGCAGCTGTGGAGCCATCAGAAGTATTGGCCATTTGGCGCTCCATGTTCTGAATGTAGTATTCCTTGTTGACGTCACTTTTTGGTAGGTCGTCTTGCAAACTCAGAGCCTCATCGCGAACCTGAAATGTTGATTAGATTTTAAGTTAGTTTACAAGCCTCCCTAACCACAGGCAGGGTGTTCTAAAGAAAGGAAGGAGATATCCATAAATTATTATGGATGGAATGAAAAACAAGAAATGCATGAAGCATCCCTCCCCTCATACACACCTTGCATCTCGAAATAGCAAGATTAGAAGAAGATATGAAACAAGATAAAAGTTGAAAAGAGTAACAGCATCTGAAAAAACAGCAGTGAACCAAAAAAAGGTTTGTAGATAACAAAACTAAAAAATTTCTTTTTCCACAGAAGTCAGGCCAATTTAACTTTCATCTCACACAGGTCCTCACATCTGTTCCCTGAGAACACGAAATCCCTTAGATACAATAGTTGTATGCTCTTGAATGGACCTAAAATATTAAAAATGGTTGAAAAATATTCAGTATCAGCAAATACGCACTATAAATACAGTCTCCATTCAATAATATACAAGACTCACAAATCGATTTATTTACAAATGCTCAGTTCACAAACAAGAATTCTTTGATACAGCCTCACCCTTACCAATAATAAAGTAAAAAAAGGCTGGACACAAATCATGCCTAAATTTTCAATAGAAGAATTTCCAGTTCCAATCATGAAAGGAGTAGAAATGCCCTCATTAAATACAATAATATAGAATAAATGCAACCAATAATTTCTAGAAAGACGATCTTTGATTTATCAAACATGAGGTAAATGTAACAGGGTGTCTACTGATATTTCACTTCCAAATTTTACTACTTTTTACTACCTTCAACAACAAAAATTTACTACCTATTTTTACACAACGAATGTTGTCCAAACATACAGATGTAAGTAATCGGCCTATAATGAGTTATTTGAGTCAATAATATACGTACTACCAAAGGTCCAAAAAAAACTCATAGTTTCTTAACACTTAAAATACTTGATACTAAATGGAGCAACCAAAGCATTACTGCAAAAAAAGTCACCAAAATTCCTAAGGTACCCCGTCCTAAATGAACTCCAACGAATGTTTAGCAAAGACCTTGTCTCAACATCTTTCAACTATGAGGACACCCGTTCATCATATGCAAAAACTGAACTGACTGGAAACTAGTAGACACCAGGGGATTGTCAGATCCCTTCACAGCAGGGTAGATTATCAGGGAATTTTATTGTGACCAAACACTATGGCATACATACATGCATATACCAGGCTTCTCATCCCTACGGGAGGGTAGCCGACAGCAGGCCACAATCAAATCACCCTTAGTCACTAGGAGGCAGGAGAGGCAACACTGGTCGCACCAGAACTGCCTGGATCAGTGGCAGTCCAGCACAACCATCTACCCCTGTCAGGCCTGACAGCCATAGCTGGTTTACCCCGACCGCTTCATCAAGTACAGCCCCTCCCCCTCGCACAAGACAGGTCACCCCATCACACGTGGGCAGGCACCCAGTGACAGCGTCAAAAAAAAAAATTGCCTCCTTATGCACTGCTTCCACTCCCTTCTGTCAACAGTCATCCCTCTCGCCACGTCCACAGTCAGACCCTTAGCACGTTTCATCCCATCCACCCAACTCATCCGTGGCCTACCTCGCACTCTAATACCACTCACTATCGACGTATAAATATTTTTTTACCAGCCGCTCAACATTCATTCTTTCAGCATGCCCAAACCATCCAAGCACTCTTTCATCCACCTGCCT